>VMDR010001557.1:0-121246 GCA_007922815.1 Macrotus californicus | reverse complement strand
AAGGAAATAGACTTCCAGGGAGTCCAGGAAGCTCAGAGAGTCCCAAAGAAGTTGGACCCAAGGAAGCAAACACCGAGGCACATCATAATTACATTACCCAAGATGAAAGATAAAGAGAGAATCTTAAAAGCAGCAAGAGAGGAGAGAGTTACCTACAAAGGAGTGCCCATCAGACTGTCAGCTGATTTCTCAAAAGAAACCTTGCAGGCAAGAAGGGGCTGGCAAGAAGTATTCCAAGTCATGAAAGGCAAGGACCTACATCCAAGATTACTCTATCCAGCAAAGCTATCATTTAGAATAGAAGGGGAGATAAAGTGCTTCCCAGATAAGGTCAAGTTAAAGGAATTCATCACTACCAGGCCCTTATTATATGAAATGTTAAAGGGACTTATCTAAGAAATTGAAGAAGATCTAAAACTATGAATAGTAAAATGGCAACAAACACAACTATCAACAACTGAACCTAAAAAAAACAACTAAGCAAACAACTAGAACAGGAACAGAACCAGAGAAATGGAGATCACACAGAGGGTTTTCAGTGGGGAAGGGGAGGGGAAGAATGGAAGGGGAAGGTACAGGAAATAAGCATAATTGGTAGGCATAAAATAGACAGGGAGAGGTTAAGAATGGTATAGGAAACACAGCTCAAAGAACTTATATGTACAGCCCTTGGACATGAACTAAGGGGGGTATGCTGGAGGGTTGGGGGTGAAGAGGGGAGAAAGGAGAAAATTGGAAAAACTGTAATAGCATAATCAATAAAATATACTTTAAAAATGATTGGAAACAAAAAAAGATTAGTCTGAAGCAAATGCACTACTCCCACCCCCACCCCTGAGAAAACCCTGTGTGAGCCAGGGAAGTACCATTCCAGCTAACTGACAAAGTCAAAGCAGAGCAGCAAATTTTGCAAAACTGGAGAATATTCTAAGTTAAAATAACCAGATATGCTGACAAACCAGAGATTCCAGGCAGGCCTAAATTAGAAATTGGCTGAGGGGTAAAAAAAGTGATGAGGTCCCTAATGGATTCCAGTGAGAATTCTTTAAATTCATGTGCCTAATAGACCAGCGATATGAAAGGGGCCTTAGGGAGGCATGTGTGCTCACCAAGTGAGGGGGTGGCTCGGCTCCACACTAGGAACAGAGGTGCAGGTGACGCTTGGGGCTGGCAGGCCAGTGGGGACAGGATGCCTGCTTTCCTGTTTGTTGTAGCCCTTTTTCCCCATCCCCTGCCTTTCTGGACCCTCTGCTTGCCCTGTGAGCCTACAGTGATCTCCACCCACCCTTCCCCTCTCCATGGATCGCGGCTCTTGCTAGGAAAGCTGTCATGCGTGGCAACTGTGGCTGCTGGCTCGGTGTCTGCAGGACAGAGCCATTTCCGACTTGGTTTGGAGGAGGTCTTCCCACAGGTCACTCACGGCACAATGCTTTCATCTCCGTGGTCTCTGCCTCTGGCTCTAAAATCTTAAAATCCTAACTTGATGGTCAGTGTTTGCGCCATATAGGTGGTCTGGCACTTGAAGGTCAGATGAAGGTTACACGAGTACTTAGAATCAGAGAAGCCCGTGGAGGAGCAGACCTCGGAGATTGGCCATTCCAGCCGCCTCACTTGGCGTTGTTCGTGTGTCTGTCTTGAGCAGCAGTGACCGCGCAGGTGGGAAGGAAACATAGGCAAGAGGACAGCAAACACATTTTTTCCAAACCACGAGGAAAAATACCACCAGAGGGCTTTTTTGAAAATGGAGAAGAGTAAGAAAAGCTATAGTAGCATTGTAGTTGGATCTCATTTCATCCATTGTCAGCCTTGAGGAGTGGCGAGCCCACTCTTCTGTCAGCCGAGGTCATCAGCACCGGATGGGCACACTGGACAGAAGTGCCTGCGGGCTGGTGCCACAGCTTTCCCCCGAGGGCAGCCGCAGGGGATGCACCGGATGGCTCTCCCCCTGCCTTCTAGGCCTGGGGGACACGTGGATGAGGAAGTGTGTGTAGAAGCTCTTCAAGCCTTGGGAAGTGCATCCAAATGGTTGGGGTGGGGGATGGCCGTCTCTGGTCCTCCCCAGCCCTTCTGCTCTCCTCCTGACGCCTTTCCTGAGTGGTGCTTTCCACGGCCAGCGTGGCCCAGCCTTCTCAGTCCCTTCCTTCCGGAGATGACGTGTACTGCGTTTATACTCCTTACCGTGGAGTTGTCTCGATGTAGACAAATTCAGAAGCTGTGGGTCTTCAGGGCCCTCCCCTGCCCTTGTAGTGCTCTCACTAAGGTAGCCGTGGGAGTCCGCTCGGCCCGACATGGAACACTGCACACGCCCGCTGCCCGAGTGCTTTCCTGGCCTGCAGATAGGGGCTCGGGGTCGTGTCCAGGCTCCGGGACCTCATTTTCTGCTGACTTACCTATATGCCACGAAGGGGACACGTAGCTTTGAAAAAGCTCTGTAACTGTGTAACTTTGAAAGTCTTTAACACAGCTGCCAGGTGAATACTGAGCTCCGGCCTCCTCCGTGTGCCAGAACCTCCCGGGCCCTCCTGCTAACCTGCTGCTGCCTCCCTCCCACAATCAAGCCACCGCCACATCGTCTGGAGTCTGGTCTTGGTTTCGGTGGTCTTTGCTGCCAATGAGCATCAAAGAGGTGTTCAAACCTCACCCCACACGTCAGTGGCGTCTTTTCTAATTAACATTCTAGGTTTGGATATGCATTTGGAGACAAGGCACAACCGTCTAAGGAAGAAACAAGTCTATTCCCTGAGGTCAGCTCAGGGGAGATGGGGACGGGAGGCCGAGGCAGGTTCTGAGTGGCGCCCTCTGCTGTCCGGGCATGCACGTGCGCACGGTGTCCTGGGCTTGGTCTCCGCTGGCCACAGCTGGCTGGGGCTTCTTCAGGAGCTGGGGTCCGCACTCAGGCCGATTGACCCCTACATTTTGGCCTTCCTTATCGTCTGGTCTCCTTTCCTAACTGATGTGCTGCAGCCTGAAAAAATTCTGGGGTAAACACGAGCGCTATGCACACACATCCTCCACGGCGCACGTTTCGAGTCCTAATGACGTCCCTTCTGTGGGGCAGGAGGCCTGCCTGTGCCCAAGACTGCCACATCTGAGTCCCCACGTGGCTACTGTGGCAGTGCAGCCAGTGATGTCGTCTTCAGAGGCTCGCTGCTTCATCCACACCTTTGTTAATTAAACCTGATATGACCAAGGCCCTCTAGTCTCCCTTCCTGAATGCCGCCTGCGGTGGGCGCGCCAGGCAGGAACTGCTGAACAGGGTCCCGCCCTTCCTGCCGCTTCCCTCCCTCTGGGGGCAGGGGGTAGTGCTGGGGCTGCAGGAAGTTACCTTCAGGGGGCTAGCAAACAGGAGCCCATCTCTGTTCATTAGCAGCTGGGTGGCCTTAGACAAGTACCGTATTTCTTTGTGTAAATGCACTCCTGTGTACCATGCGCACCGATGTTTTTGGCCTGAAGTTCCAGGAAAAAAATTTTTTCTTTGTAACTTTTTAATTCAATTTTTTATTTATATATGTTTAGAAACAAAACCGATTATCATATTCCAGGGTGTTATTTTGCATGTGGATGTTGTTACTGCTTTCTAGAGTTACACTTTTAATGCACAAGTATAAATAAAAGAATTAAAAACATTTATATGGATATGGAATTAGTACTACCCATGTATAATGTGCATCCTTATTTTTCCCTTGAAAATTTGGGCAAAAGAGTGTGCATTATACACGGCAAAATGAGGTAACTCAACCTCTGTGCCCATTCCATCAGTGAGATGAGGCAGCCGGCAAGGCTGGACCAGCCTGGGGTGGTGCTGGCCCCAGCGTCTGGCAGAGAGTGTGCAATCCGTGGTCGCCAGCGCTACTAGCCGCTGGGGTCACATGGGTTCACCTCCAACCTGCATGGCCTCCCCAACCACCTCCTTTGGTCCTTTCAGGGATCCGTGTTCACTCCTGTTTCCAACTGCCTTTCCCTTCACAGAGAAACACGTTTGGCTCGCCTGTTTTAGAACAACCTCCCCCAGACCCTGGATGTTTTCTGGCTCCATCCTCCGTCCCCTTCACTCCTGTTCCCTGTCCTCATCCCTTCATTATTCAGCCTCTGCACCCAGACATCTGCCCCTCAGTCCAGTGAACTGGCTCTCACCGAGGTCACCAGTGTCCTCCCACCTGGCGACCACGATGACTGTGGTCTTCAGCTGGCCCTCTCCCCACAGCCACACGCTGTCCCCCACTCAGAGGAGGTCCCTGCCCTCCACAGCTCCCTTGCCATCCCTCAGCCAAGGGCTGAGTGCCCTGTTCTTCAGCCGGGAACTAGGCCCTGGGCCCAAGCAGCAAATCAGACCAGGACACGTTACCAGTGAAAGTGTTTAATAGTTAAATTATTTAAATAGACTTCAATTTCCATGGGAAATCATAATCGTATCCGTTTTGCAAGAGCAGGAATAAAAAGAGTGCACACCCCTTAGAGGGAATGAAGAGCTAGCACTGCACGTTGTCACCAGTCACTGCTGGGGAGGGGGGGAGGATGGGCCCCCACGAGGCCGGTGGGGGTGTCAGACAACGGGGGGAACACGGGAGGAACGCAGCACACACACGTTACTCAGGTTGGAAGCAAAATGAAACCCAGCACCACTGGCGGGTGTGGGGGTCGGGGTGGGAGATGGGCAGGGGACTGGAGAACAGTATGTGGAGAGAGCCAGCCCCCGCAAGGGTGGGAGGGCCCTGCAGAACTCTAAGGTGGAACAGCAAAAGCGCAGACAGACTCAGACTGGCAGTTTTAGGTCCCTGTGCCTTGCTTCCCAGAGCTGTGCTCAAACTGGGGTGGGCGGTGTGTGCGGCTAGGGGAGGCTGGTGCTAGTGTCCAGTGACAGGCGATGCAGGTGGGTGTCCCAGTCACGTTTCAGCAGCTGGCACAGCTGCTGCCTCACCTCCGCCGGCCTGGTGTTGGAGGTGCGGGTAGTTCTGTCCTGAGCAGCAATGGGAAGGTCTGGGCACAGGCCCCAAGGGTTCAGTTCGAACATACCTCTGATAGTACGTCGTTTTCCAAATGCCTCCCTTGTTGGGTATAAAAATAGAATTTTTTTCCTCACTTCATTTAACTGTCCCCTCCTCAAAAAACAAAAACCAGACAAATAAAAATTTCTGCTAGCTGGGCGCCACCCTTTCCTCCCTCTGTCTGGTCTGCAGGTGGAGGGCAAAGCCGACCCCCATTCCCTGAACCTGAGGGATCCACAATATGTCCCCAAGTCTGAGGGATCAGCTCCGGAGAGGGCCACCTCGGCCAACTGAAACAGCCAGGCGGGTTTCTTCCCGCCCCCTCGCTGGCTGGGCAGCAGGGGCCACCCTCAGCTCTGTCCGCAGGCCCCACACGGCTGACCCCTCGGGGAGTGGAAGGGTGGACGGGGGCCATGCTCCTGCTGCTGCAGATTGAGGCTGCTTCCCGTGGTTCTGACTCAGCCCGAGACGAGAAAGCAGCTTTTTGTTTCCTTCCTATCACTCCATGTGTATCTCACTCAGGGGGAGAGGTGTGTGTATCTGTGTGCACAGAGAGAGAGTCAGGGCAATGTGTCTGTGCGTCTTCCTACTTAATCCAAACACGCGGTACCCCAGGAGGGCACACTCACTGCTCTGGCTGGGCCTGGGGAAACCCAAAACTGCCGAATCCGAAGTGAGGGAAACAGGCATCCTGCGTGAGACCAGTCCCACAGCAGAGACACACACACACCGGCACACACATCGATGTATGCACTGCACAAACGAGCACACACCCCTCTGTGAACAGCCGTGTTCTAATACAGAGAATTTACAAAATATAGAATTTGGTATATTTGTTAGATCTCCAAGGTTTTCAATAATACAAAATAAAAAATACAAAAAGACAATCTGGGGTCCCTCCCCGTCCCCAGCGGCATCCTCAGTTGCTCGTGGGTCTCTTACGCACGCACAGCTAGCATAGTCTAAGGAAGGGCACAGAAACTTTTGTTTTATTCAATAAATACTTTCCTTGTCTCAGGGCCTCCACTCCTTGATTGGGTCCTCTCCCCTCCCGCCGGCGGTCAGCTCTGTCCCTCTCAGCGGGGCGTGGTCTGTGTGTGGGCAGGGCTCCAGGAAGCCACAGCCCTCCCAAAGCCAGCACTGCTGCCTGAGAGCTCCCTCTGAGAGGTGGGGTTTAAACTTCATCTGTCTGAAGTTTAAAGGCTCACGTAGAAAAGCAGGCCCCTCAGGGCCCTGGGCTCCCCCCACCAGAGTCACTCTGCCTCCACACGCCCTGAGACCCAGGCCTCTCCCTCAGCCCTGCCCTCAAGCACTGGGTGGCCACCGAGCTCCTTCCCACCCGCGCAGCAGCACCCATTAGAAAACTCAAGATTCGGGTCGAGTCTAGCGGAGTCTTCTACAGAGGGAAACGTCTTTGGTCAGCTTGATGCTCGCAGGACGCTGGCACCCCAGGGCCTGGGCAGAGGCTGCTGCCCGCCCACAAGGGCAGAAGCTGCTTCTGGAGTCAAAACGGAAAATCTCATCGGCACGGCCCCCTGGGCTGGAGCGCGGGCTTTCACCTGCCTGCCTGGCACACAAAGAAGCCATCTCCATTCTCTGGAGGCCGGGCTGCCTGGCATCTCTGACTGGCAGCTACTAACTGAGCGGGGGCCCTCCATTGAGGAAGTAGGTCATCATCTCGCCTTTGCCCTTGACCTTGACCACACCCCGGCACTCCAGCTGGTAGGTGTTGGCAGCCAACACCTGGTACATGTCTGTTGTGACCTGAGGAGGCAAAGGAGGAGAGAAGACAGGCCATCAGTGACCTGAGCCGTGAATCTACCATCGGGCAGAGCTGCCTGGCTGCCTTTGACACAGAAGGGTGGGTGGCATCTTCCTGCCGAGGCTCTTGGGGCTGGACAACTGCCTGTCCATGAACGTGCCTCAGTGACGAGGATGACAGACAGCACCTGCCCCGTGCCAGGCCGTGTGGCGGGAACCTCACACGTGCTATTTCCGTGCTCCTCAAAGGGCGGCCATGGCCCGCCACCACGAGAAGTGCAGAGGCTGCTGACCAGGGCAGAGGAGCGGCTCCCCCAAAGTCTGACCACACCTGTGACCAGTGCGTCCACCAGGGGCGCACTCTGTGGCTTTCCACCGCAGGGAGTTTGGGAGCCACTGTTGCTCTCAGCTCGTCCGTAAGCACTGTCACCTTATCTCGAAAAGGCTACGTCACTTGCCTGAAGCTACATGGCTCACAAGTGGCAGAGCTCCACAGCGTGTTGCCCAGCTGTCTGTCTGTCCTGTCTGAGCCTTTGGAACACAGAGGAGCACTCACAAGTGGCTTCAGTGATCACACTGCACTTGTGCAGGGAGGGAGAAAAAAGCAGGGGTGGTGGGAGCGGCAGGGTGGGCCAGTGCCTCGCAAGGTGATCCGGGGGCCGTTTCTGAGCACTGCCAGCCCTCCTCCGGCACCTGCTGTAGGTCCTCCCCAGGCAGGGGGCAAGGGGCAGGAATCCCTGGGTGGGCTGCGGGGAGGCTATTCAGCGTGTTCCGCCAGCAGCGAGGCCCTGCGGTTGCTGACAGCGGCCCTCACACCTGTCATGGCAGGTCAGGAGCTCCGCAAGCACCCATGCCTCCTCGCCTGCCCTCACAAGCCCGCTCCCCATCTTGCTGTCCTTTCTCCCTTCGGCACAGGGGTGGAGGGGAGAGGCCATCTGGCCGGGCCCCTCAGACAGCACCCACAAGGCAGCCAGGCTGGGCTGCGCTGGCCACGGCCCTGCTCAGCACCAAGCCCTTTGTTCAGGGACCCCACGGAAGAGAGAAGTGAGGGTGGGCAGTATGAGCAAAAGGCCATAAAAAAGCACTGATAGCATTTGGGAAAACTGAGGCCAGGGAAGCTAAGTGACCTGTCCACAGCTCACGGGGAACTGGGGGCGGGGGCGGGGGTGCAGGACTGGAGCCCAGTGCAGGGCCTCTGTGTTGTCAGAATGGAGCAGAAAGAATCAAGGAGGGCCTGAGGAAAACAAAGAAAAGCAGCTGAAGAGTGGCAGCCTGGGAACTACAAGCACCGGCCACAGAGAGTGGGGGGAGGAGAAACAGCCTTGGGTCTCTGGCCAGGCCCCGTGGCCGCTGGGGCGGTGGAGGCACCGTCCCAAGGACCAGTGGCCTTGTCTGGTTCTTCTGAGCCAGGCCCTAAGTGCTGTGGGCTCCATTTGTCAAGACCCTGCCCTCTGTGGTCATCTTTGTGTCCCTCTGTGTGCCTGGCCCAGCTTTACCCTCTAATCCCTCCTGTGGCCAGTACACCGCACAGGGCTGGGGCGCGGGGGCTGTCCAAGGTGCTGACAGCCTGACCTGAATCATGTTCTCCAAGCTTCCAAGATGCCAGCGCTGACTACCGGATCATCCTGAAATCTGGCTGCAGGAACTCCGCTGGAAACTGGACGGGGGCTGCCCCAAAGACCACTAAGCACCAGACAGAGGCCCTGATGCAGGGGGGCAGGAGGGGGACGCTGCACTCACCTGGATGCGGTCAGGCACACCGGTGCTGTCCATGCGGCTGGCCACATTCACCGTGTTGCCCCAGATGTCGTACTGCGGCTTGCGGGCCCCGATCACCCCGGCCACCACTGGGCCGATGTTGAGCCCTGGGGGGACAAAGGTCGGCATGCTCCTCAGGACGCGGGCCAACGCGTGCCCTCGCTAGCGCTCCGCCCTCGTCACCGGGCGCCTCCCTGTGGTATTTAAGTTCTCACCGCCAGTCTAGACCCCACACACCAGCACTCGCCCTCTCCTTCCTCACCGCTCTCTTTTTCCAGGGGCACCCCCTTCTCGTTCTTAGAGCCTAAGCTCCGACCCCACCGTCTCCTGCCTCTCCGAGTAATCCTGCCCTGGGCCTCCCAGCCAGGGCAAGGACACCACCAGGCACCAGCTCTCCGTCCTGCTCCCAGCACTTCTGTCCAGACTTCCCAGGGTGACACGGGTCCTCGCTGGGCCTGTTCACCAGGGTGTCCTCCCTCCTTCTCGCCAGGCGCAGCCCTTCCCTGCCACATCTGCCCAGCTGGCATTCTCTAGACATTTCCTGTCATGTCTCCAAGCCCCAGGGCTCTCCCTCCCATTTCACTAACTGCCTGTCTTGTGCTGGGCTCACTAAACCTCATCGTTGCTTAACTGATTCTGGGGAGTGAGAGGTAAGACCACAAAACAGCAGAAGCTCCCAAACAGGCTCATCAGGCCACTCAGTCACTCAGAAATGTCATCAGTCCTCAGACCTCTTCCCTCCACGATCTTCCTCCCTAGTCCTGTCAGACCAGGTGTAGCTTTTTACCCGACGTGCTATTTCCAGGCTGGACTGTCTAACCCACTGGCCGAAAGCCAAGCTCCTCAGTGAAGACGTTCGGAGTCTGGAGGACACTCAAGGCCCCCAACTGCCTGCTCAGCTACTTATCTGCCTGCCACTCAGTGTCCAGTCCTGGTCTGATGAAGGAGTTGGGGGCGGCTCACAGAAACACAAGCCAATGTTGGTGGAAAAGATGGGGTGCAGGGACATCAAGAGTGGTGATGTCACAAAGCCAAGAGTGAAGTTAACAGAGATGCAGGCTGCACGTGAGGTGAGGCAGACCTCCCGCTGGCTCTGGTCTGGGCGTTCTAGCCGCCAGTGCAGGACGAGAACCGGGCCGAGGCCGCCAGGCAGGGGCCCCCAGAACTGACACGGCAGCTCGTTCAGAGTGAGCCCAACTCCCAACATTCAGCCAAAACAGAAGGTCTCCCAAGGCTGCCAGTGATCACAATATTGATGGTTAGTAATCCAGTATTTGGATCTAACATGCTAATTTTGAGGATTGAAATACCAGTACTTTTGTGGGTGACTTACTGCTCCTTTTTCAAAAAATTTGAAATCTGAATCATTTATGGCTTGAGACAGGCATACCCAGGGAGTGACAATGCCTTAACATTTGAAACGGAAGAAAGGTCTGCTCTTTCAGAAAACACTCTTTACCTCTACCCCCTCAGGAGGAGGGCAGCAGAGGGGCGGGGCCTGGGGACTGAGCGAGCAAGGCCAGGGGGTTGAGAAGTACGAGTTGGTAGTCACAGCACAGAATGCGCCAACAGTGTTGTAGTGACCATGTACGGGCCGCGCCAGGCGGGGACTGGACATACCGGGGGGGAACACTGCAAAGCAAGTGATTATCTAACCACTACGCTGTCCACCTGGAACAGCCCAAATCACACGGAAAGTGAACTGGAACTGAAAAATTAAGTACACAGAGGAGGGCGGCAGCACTCAGCCAAGCGAAATCCCTCCTGCCAAGGTAACTCGGGCTGCAAGCCTGCACGTCCTTGACGAGACACACGCCAGAACAACGCGCACTGCAGACGCAGCGTGCACTCCACGGAGCGGCGCGCTCGGAGTCGCCGTCGTCCTGAAATCGTCCCGCGGCTACCGCGGGGAGCGAGTGCGTGACCCCGTCACTGCGCACGGGTCCGCGCTGCGCTAGTCTCCAGCTCTTCCGTGGAGCTGCAACTTGTCGCACCACGAGGTTGGGGCAGTAAAACAACAAAATCAAACACAAGAGAGGAAACAACGATCTAGGGTTTGGGCTGAGAGATTTTCTGAACAAGCAGAACACGCCCCGACGGTGAAGCAGACCTGGCCGGGCCCCTCTCGCTCCTGCAGCAGCCCTCACCCTGGGCCACCACGCTCAGCACCTGCAGAGCCCGCTCAGCGCCACCCAGCGCGGCTGAGGCACCGGACCAAGGGGTCCGGGGAAGACGCATGGACTGGAGCGACCTGCACATCCGCGCTGCTTCTCCCCGGCCTGTGCAAGCTGGACCAGCTTTCGCAGCGCCTAGGAGACGGCGCTTGCACGGAAACCACGCGGGGCTCGGCAATGAAGTTCTGCTGAGCCACTTTGTGTTTTGAGAGCGCCCTTTGAGAGCGCCCTTTGAGAGCGTTGAGACATAATCATTTCATTGTCCATTTTATGTGATTGCTTTCGTGTTTAGATTTTTTAAATATCCCACTATATTCATTCTATTTTGCTAACGATTTTGTAGAATTACGTTCAACAGTTTTATAAGTTTGCAAATGGAATGGCTTGTACTGCGTTCATTCATTTTGCATTTGCAGTGGATTAGGGTCCCGCCTGGACTGGTGCGGCTGGGAGGGTTGGTGCGGTCCTGCAAAGGGAAGGGTTCGGTCCGTCCCTGATCGGGGCTGTGGGAGGTGACTGACTGACTTTCTCTCACATCGATGTTCCTCTCCCTCTCTTTCTCCCTCCCTCCCCCTTGTTCTAAAAATAAAAAAAATAAATAATAAATGTAAAATGGATACATGTTTCATTTTACTCTTCGTTTTTACTGAACCTGGAACACTTTTAAATAAAGCACTGCTGCTGAGTCAGTATCACTTGAAACAACAGGACTGCCATGCCCACGAGGCAGCCCCCAGAAGGCCCTGAGCCCTGGGCACACGGCATCCCCAACAAGGCCTTTCGGGCAGGCACAGCCTGGGTCCAACCAGGCCTTCCCAACAAGTGGGTAAGGTGGGAACTCAGGAAAAGGGTGTCCTGTGCATGGGACCCGCACACCAACGTGCAGGGGAGGCACCTCTAGGCTCCGGGAGGGGTATGCTTTGAGTGATGGGTGCCCACCCTACCCCCTTGGGCAGGGACACACTATGGAGTCAGCCTCGGCTTGGCCCTGGGTCCCTAATGCAGAATGGGGGGTGGGCGGAGCCCCTACAAGCCCTCAGCCCTCCCAAGAGAGCTCACCAATCTTCATCTGGAAGTTGTTGAAGGAGTGCTCGTTGATGTACTTCATTTGGTCCATCAGCTTCATGGCAAAGTCGGCCAGAGCTTTGATGTGGGTCTTGCCCGCCTTGTCGTAGGTAGAATCGTTAAGGCCGGATGCGGCCATGTAGGTACTGCCAATGGTCTTGATCTTTTCCAGCTGCCTAAACCGATCCTCACTGATGATCTGAAGAAGGCCAAACCTGGGTCACCCCCAAACCTAGGGCACTGGGGTCTGCAGGGAAGTGCAGCAGTGTGGCCCCTTATGTCTCCCCAGGTTGCACAGTGAGCCCGTCTCTATCACCAAGTCAGTGCAAAGCCCCAGTGCTCCCTGATAGAGCCAGGCCTCCTCCAGCGCACACTGCTGTAGAGGGCCTGGCTGCCGCTGGCCCCCCCACACCAACAGCCCCTGGGGTCAGGTCACCAGTCACCTCTGGGTCTCTGGCTCCCAACAGCGGCTGGTGGCCATCTCCCCCTTCACTGGTTCACATCCCCATCCCTCCCAGGAAATCTCATCTTTGTCCAGCGGGACACCCTTCTTCTGTCTCAGGACCTGCCAGAAGCCTGCCCAGACCCATTTCAGCCTCCTCCAGTTACCCCACTGTCCCGGGAGTCCGGGGCTGTCTCCAGCACTGCGGGATCTCAGCTCCACCCTCCCTGTCCTTCCAGAGCTCTGTGCCCCAGGCCCAGGTTCCCACTGGGAATGTCCCTCGTGCTCACTATGAGGTGGGCTTCCAGGGTCCAGGCTGCCCTACTGGGCACAGTATCCCCACTGCCTGGGAACACTAGCTGCTCATCAAGGGTGATACTCAAGTAAAGAAATGGGCTTGTTTCTGCCCCTGACAATCAGGGCTCTGTGTCTTTGCCCGCCTCTTCCCTCCGCCTGGGGCCCCGTCCAGCCCTGGTTGGCACGAGGGCAATGGTGGGTGATGGGAGTGGTTGGCAAGTCAGCCAGGCAGAGTATCCACGGGCAGCTTGGGCGCATGGGCTACAGATTCAAACAGGGCAGACTGCACCCCAGCCCCGCCACTTATTGGCAGTGACCTCAGGCAAGACACGCCACACCTGCGGGCCTCGGTTTCCTCATCTGTAACATGAGGATAGGGGACGAAATGCACGCAACGTGCCTATGACAGGCCCTGGGACACCATGAGCAGGGCTCCTGACATCACCGTTCATGGCTGGGGACGGGGATGGGGGCACCGGGTCTCCGCATCCCTCCCACTTCAGGGACCCAAGGGCCCCGCAGCGCACACCGCACCTCGTCGAAGTCAGCGATGATCTCGTTGAGCAGCCGCAGGCACTCGACGCCCTCGTTGTTGGCCTCCAGCTCCACGTAGAACTCGGAGAAGTTGGCGATGGAGGCAAACATGACGGCCACGCACTCGCACGACTGGTAGTAGAGCTCGTCGTTGCGCCGCTCGCGGGCCAGGAAGTGCGCGGCCACGTCCTTGGGCAGGATGTTGTGCAGCAGCCGCCGGTTGTAGGCCTGCAGCTCCTCCATCTCCTCCTTCTCCTCCGTGGCCTGGCGCAGAGGGCCCGGTCAGGGGGGCGGGGCGGGGGGCGGCGAGAGACGCGCGCAGGAGCAAAGAGCGCGGCCTGCCCAAATGCCGGTGCGAGCCTAAGGTTTCGACGCCACCCCGCTTTCCAGCCTCTTTGCTGCCTCTACGTCCACTTTTTCTATAAAGCGCAGCTACTGCTTTGATCATCAGAAAGGAGAGATTGCAAGTGATGCTCCCCGCCTGCCTCTTGGAAAGTGACACGGATCAGGGGGTTGGTCCTGAGGCAGGGAGCCCCTCCCTGCGAGGGAGCAGGACCCGGAGAAGAGGCCGGAACATCCCATCTGCCCCAGACTCGAATGAGGCGGTAGATTAGAGGGAAGGTCCAAAACCAGGCCCAGAACGGCCCTCCAGCTGCCCCCGTGCTCCTCAACCCTCCAGTTTTCTCTTGGCAGCAGGACATGCACTCAGAAAAGCAGTTTGCTAGGGGTCGCTGTAACAGAATGAGCCCAGGGCTAACCTCCCTGGGTCCCAAGAGCAGACTCGCCCAGGGGCTGAGGCAGCCAGGCAGGGCCCTGAGGGGCAGGAGCCCCAAGGTGCCACCCAGGGCAGGGCAGGGACGCACCTCTGCCTTTGGTTTTCCCCCAGTGTGGGTCCTGGACCTGGGCAGTTGGGGTTGGTTAACCTGGGTCCCTCCAGGTGAAAGGGACCGCGCAGAGCCATCAGGTTAAGAGGCTCACAGGGGCCCACAGGTCACGCACCGAGGGGCACAAGGAGCCACTGATCAGAGTGCCCACGGGGCCAAGGGGCACAGAGTGGGGTCTGCCAGCTCACTTCCCTCTGATGGCAAACAAAATGGCCCCTTTAACTGGGAGTGACTGTGTTGGTCAGGCACGCTGGGAAAAGATCTAGCCGGGGCTGTTTGAAAGACCTAGCCAGACTGCTTGGGCCTTCCCTAAGCATGGAGGCCTTTCTGTTCAACTGGAACTAGGACCTCCAAAAGGGCCAGGGCTACTTCTCAGGGCCCTGGCTCCCCTGGTGGGCTGTGGTGGTCAGTGGGGAAGGAACAGGCCCACCCACCCAAGGCCACAGGACCTGGGTCCAGCAAGGAATGCGGAAAGCTCAGAGATCCCAAGGCTCGGAGGCTGAGCCTTGCCCCTGAGGTGGGAGGACCACAGCCCTCCACTCCTGGAGCCTCTGGAAATGTGGCCACACCTGAGGAAGAAGCTCCTGGACCCTCGGGTGCCAGGTGGGTCCAATGGGCATGTGCTATCCTCCTGCCCCAGGCTTCCAGCCCAGGTGACCTTTGTTCCTCTGAAGTGGGACACTTTAACCATGTCCCTTCCCATAAATCAGAGCCACCTGGAACAGGTGTGCCAGGAGGAGTCAGCTGGAGTGGGAGACCTAGGACTCCCTGCGGGCTGTCCCATGGAGAGACCCCAGCCGGTCCACCCGCCTCTGAAAATGCTCCAGGCCGACCACTGTCTTGCTCCCCCTGCCTGCTAGGACCACACACCTGGCACCTCAGGAGCACTCCAGCCCAGCAGGTGGCAGAAATATGACACAGGGCCTTCTCAGAGAGCACCTGCCCCAGGTGTCAGGCACGGTGGCAGAGTAGTCTGGGAGTGGGGATGACAGGAAAGGGACTGACAGTCGTGCCAGGAACAGGACTCTGGCAAGGCGGAAGGCTCAGGGGTCCACAGTCTCTTGCTGGTGCTGACAGTCGGTGCTGAGGGAGGGGGAAAAGAGTGGGCTCTCCGAGAACCGAGACCAGTGCTTCCGCCAGGAGGGGCCTTGCGGAGAAGAGTCCTCATGCAGTGGCTTCAGGGAAGTTAAGGGCCCCAGGTAGGTGTCAGCACCTACCCACCCACCTACCGTGACCACAGACCCAAAAGCAAAGTGGACTGCGGTGCCAGCCTGGGGCGGGCCGACAGACCGCCGCCCGCCCACCCCAAAGACCTGCACCCAGGTATTTGCTTATTGGTATTTGCGTGGTGGTGTCCCCACTCCCCAAAGCCGCAGAGCAGGATGGGAAAGGGAGGGACATGGAGGCATCATGAGCCTGTGGGCAGCTTCAGGGAAGAGGCTGACACACCTGGCAGGTAGAGGCACTCTAACCCACACTCACACACTTGTGCACGAGCCTTTTTAACTGTCCTCAAAGTGGGAGGGGGGTCCAGCCACTTCCTTCCCTACCTTCCTTTCCTTCCCTCCCTGGTGCCTGAGGAAGCAAAGTGATCAGAGGAAAGGAGCCACTGTGGCACACCCACCACGTGAAGCAGGGTGGTGAGAGGGGAGAGGGCATGGGGGGCACAGAGTGGGGCTGCAGGGGGTGGGAGGTTGGTTCCATTGAGCAAATGGTCAGTATTGGACAGACGATGGGAGCTTGGTTTCTCGCTGCCAGAGAGGGCCTGTGCAGGCGTGGAGGGGCAGGCCAGGAAGGAGCCTGAGGTGTGGCACTGGACACGGAGGCCCTGGGATAAAGTCACGGTTTTAAGTATCGGCAGAGAGTTATCGGAGTGGTATCCATGTGTCTTCATGTGTTTATTTATAAGTTCATATACACACATGTATTCTCTCGCTTTTTCCATACAGAGGACCTAAAACAGTGGACACAGGAGCACCCTGACCTTGGTTTCTAAATACCATTCTCCAGTAAAAAAAAAAAAGGGGAGGGGCACTTTGAAGAAATTGCTGATTCCTGGACTGGAGCAGGGAAAGCACCCGAAGAGCCCAGGACGCGGCCCTGTGCCAGAAAGTAAAGAGATGCTCAAAGACCGAGGAAGACATTCTGGAACCCGGAAGCTGACTTGAAGGAGCAAGCAGACCCAGGGCGAATGTGGGCACCACAACAGTGAGAGGAGCAGAAACACTCACGGAGTTTGATAGGAATTCACGACTCACTGCTGGTACAGATAAATGAATGCCTCAGCAAACAGGTGGGTGGGAGGAGGCCCTTCCTTACAGCAGAACTCCAATGACCAAAGGTGGGGGGTGCTGGGCACGTGTCAGCACTGTGGGGCAGGCGGGGCTGTGACGGGCGCCAACCCTGCTTGGGGGACGCTGCTGAGCATCAGAGTACCAGTGAGGTGTCGGGTTATCTCTCCACAAAATGCTCAGTGAATGCAAAGGGGCAGATGGAGAGCTGATTGTGGAGAGTCTGGCCGGCGCCCACTGAGCAGGCGATCGAGGTTAAGGTCACCAGGGATGGAAGGAGTTGACACAGTGGATCCCTAGTGTGACGCACTGAGAAGAAACCACATCATTTCCATGGTTTTCTTTCAAGAAGGTGTGACCTGAGCCTGGACATGGAAACTGTCAACGAACCTAGGCTGAGGGTCCCAGAAGAGGATCTTGTTAGGACTGGCAAGGACTGAGAGACAAGGAGACACTGAGAAGTCACAACAACTCATGTAAAAAGTACAACTGGCCCTGGCCGGCGTGGCTCAGCGGGTGGAGGGTCAGTGTGAGGGGCAACGGGCTGATGTTTCTTTCACACGTTTCTCTCCCTTTCTCCCTCCCTTCCCATCTCTAAAAATAAATAAATAAAATCTTTTTTTAAATGCCTATATTCACTAAACTTTCTATCTTAAAAACTGAGTTCCCTCTTAAGTGTTTTTTAAAGATTTTTTTGTTAATTTTATTTCTTTTTAGACAGAGACGGAGGGAGAGAGAGGGAGAGAAACATCAGTGTGGTTGCCTCTTATGCGCCCCCTACCGGGGACCTGGCTGGCAACCCAGGCATGTGCCCTGACTGGGAATCGAACCAGTGACCCCTTGCTTTGAAGGCTGGTGCTCAATCCACTGAGCCACACCAGCCAGGTCTAATTTTTTTTTTATGTATAACTGGATAGAATCCTGGGTTAGAACTGGGACCACTGGAGTGTCCCGAATGGGCTCTGTGGGTGGTGGGACAACGCCGACTAGTGTAGATTTCCCCACTGGGGGTGAGGGAGGGTGATGTAGGGGTGTCCTTGTTTTTCAAAGGCAAGATGGAAAAATTTAATGGCGATGGGGCATCACGTCAGAAAGGTGGGACTCCATGACGAACATAAAATGACGAGCATATGACTGAACTTAAAAGTGACGTCACCTCCCTCTGCTGAGAAAAAGAAGAAAAGGGAAAGAAAGGCGGGGACAAGGCGACTGAGCAGACGCAGACACCAGGTTGGGGAATCTGGCGTAGCGACTGCCTGAGCTCTTTACACTGTCGTTGTAATTTTTCTGTAGGCTTTAAGTTATTTTTAGAACTCCCTCCCCAAAAAGAGGATAGAAGCGGCAGGGGGAGCGGAGGCACGGGGAGGGAGGAGGCCAGGGAGGGTAAGTGGAACCGACCTGCATCTGCGGCCACACGGACAGGGACACTAACACCACTGGTGTCTGGGGCAAAAGACACGCTGAGGAGCGACTGAGAACAACTTGGCCTCCAAACCTCCCCAAACCCTCAGCACCCCTGGGGGCCGGGCCCCTGTCCAGTCTGGGGAAGCTGGATGGAGTGGGAATGGGGCGTATGTGCGGGGCCTTGGACACAGGGGTCTGCAGGAGGCCAAGCCCCCTTCCTGCAGCCGGGGAGAGCCCCACAACTCCGGCTGCTTTGAGCCTGGCAGGTTCACGCCCCGCTGAGGTGAGAGGCTTCAGCTCTGCAGAAGAGATAGGCACCTGCTTTGCGGTTCACCCAAATCTTCACCTTCAAGCTCCAAAGGCAGTGCCTGGCTGAGGGCTGAGAGGAAGCTGCTGTGGTCTGAGCCCCGGGGGTCAGCAAGGGAAGGCAGCCTCAGTGCCACCCTGTGCACTCAGGCACTGGACAAAGACACTGCATGGGGCGGGAGGGGGAGGGGCGGCAGGTCCGAGAGGCCGAGGGGCAGGCTCACCCTTTCTAGAGGCTCTCAGGACAGCAGCCCCAGGTCCCACAGAGCCCCTAGGAGAGGGTTTTCCCAGAGGAGAGGGGCATGTGAGAGAGGAGGAGGCTGGGAGGCAGCCGTGCAGCCTCACACTGGACGTCCCTGAGGCCCCTCCCCACCCAGGGCTTCTGCGGGGCATTTCCACAGAAAACATGTCCCTCCAGCCTTAGGGTGTCTGCCCTGGAGACATCAGGGGCAACCTGAGCCAGAGCTCATGCAAAACACCCGACGGCAGGGCACCCAGGCGCCCTCATCTTCACTTGGCACCTGGTGAAATTCCAAGGCCTCCTGCCCCAGCCCGAGACTTTAATCTCAGCATCAGTAAGAAGCTGAGGATGGGGGAAGCCTGAGCCAGCTGCAGGTGAGCTGGAGACATCGTCTAGACACGGGGGCCAGGCCAGGGGAGACCAAGAGCCAGGGCTGAGCCCCGTCCTGCCAGAAGCTGGGCTGGAACAACAGGTCTGAGGCCACCTAGCCCAGGCCTTTTCACTGTGAGTGCCCTTGGGCGCCCTCTCCTGGACATTTTGAGGTGGTCTACCAGGTAACAAAGGCCACAGGCATCCTCTGCTCCAGGTGAATCTCCCAGGGGGCAGGGCCCGAAGCCTGGAGGGCAGGGCACTGGCTGGATTTCAGCCCCATTTGGACACCCAGCATGGGTCAGAGCTGTGGCCCCAGCTCCTTCCTGAGACACCTGTCACCAGGGCCAGGACACAGCCCCTTGGCTGGGCTTCCTGTCAGTGGTCTTCAATGTCCCTTCCAGCCATCCTGCCCTGGAGAAACCTCCAGGCCACTCCTGGACACGTCAAGCCCTCTTCAGAAGCCTCTAGTGCCAGGTCCGGCGCCTGGCCAGGCTCCTGCACGAAGGCCTCTGAGACGCCGGGGCTGTGTGCCCAGCTGCCCTCCTGCCCCCCTTGCCCTCCCAGCCTCCCGACGCCTTACCACTCCCACACAGACTGGGCCTGTCCACACCTCCCCTTGTCCCTGGCTCTGCACACAGCATGTGTGACTTGGGAGCACATCTGTTCCCATAAAGCCCAGCACTGTGGAGGGCGGGTCCGTCTGGAATAAGCTCCGAGGAGAGACCTGTTGGCGTGTGGGGCACTGATGCCCGGTCACAGCAGAACAAAGGCCTAACCCAGCCCAGTGCGGGGCCCGCTCACGCCCAAGCACTGTGAGGCCTGGGTGCCCCCCCACCCCAGTTCCAGCTGGGGCCACCCACCTGCAGTTTCCAGAGGAAGTCGAGGCGGGCGGTGGACTCCACCTGCTGGGCATGCAGGTACAGGGCCAGCACGAACACTGAGATGACGATGGGGGTCACCACCTTCAGCGCCACCTTGGTCGCGTGTTCAGGGCTGCAGGCAGGAGGCAGATGCCCTGGCACCCAGGCCCCCTCAGGCCTTCCGTCTTCCTCCCACTGTACCCCTTTGCTGACCCACCTGGGCTGTGCCTCATCCTGGAAGCCCCATCTCAGCCCCTGCCCAGCCGTTGTTCCTCTCCTGAGGCCTTCCTCCCCGTCATCGGGGAGCGTCCCTCTGGTCCCCAGAGGGTGAGTGAGGCCCTTGTAAAGGGTAAGTGCACATCCCCGGTCTTTCTCAGTGCGCAAGACAGGGACTGTGGGTGCAGTCCACAAGGGAGCCAGGCAGGCCGCACTGACCATCTCTGGGCGACCTTGGGCAAGTCTCTTAGCCTCTCTGAACTTGTTTCCTAAGCTATAAAGAGGAATAACGATGCCCACATTTCAAAACTGTGGTAAAAGTGAAAGATACCACATACAAAATCCCTTCCGCCTGACAAACAGTAGGAACTCCAAAAGTGGGCGGTATTATTATCTACTTATATTTCTGTTAATGTTTTAAATAAGTACTCTTAGTAAAAGCAGCTATTCCAAACCCTGCTCCCTGTCCCAGCAAAGAGCCCAAACCTTGCATGCAGCTCCACTACGGCCTTACCCACACCCTGCAGGCCCCCCTGCCCCTCTCCTGGACCTGGGGTCGGGACATTCTCCTGGAGAAGAGCTTGAGGCTAAATGCCCCCAAGGACCCTGGCCCCCTGGCTCCCACAGATCACCTTGGGGTGGCGGGGATCATAGAAAAAAGGAGGGCATCTACCAACGAGGCCCCCTTGGTGCCTGGGAGGGGAGGGCCCCCCCACCCTCTCCAGCCTGCTCCTTCACGGCCCACCTTGCCCACAAAGCCCCCTCCCACTGCAGCACCACTGCCCTGAGCCCAGAGCAGGGAGAGGCGGTGCCAGAGAGCTGAGAGAAGAGCGTCGACTCACCACTGGGCGGTCCCGTTGGTGCCAGCGGCTCTGTGGACGAGAGTGGGGGAAGCTGTTCCCGGCCGCTCCTGTGCAGCAGCGGCTTCAGCGCCTGCTCTGCCCCACCCTGTGCTGACCCCCCCAGTCCAGCACTGCCGCCCCTGCTGCTGCCGCTCCTTCACACACACCCCGCCGACCCCCGGTGCCCCTCCGGATCCAAGGAAACTCTCCGGACGGGAGGCCCACAGAAATCCCAGCACCACCTAGCATCTGGTCCTCGTGACCACACATTACCCAGGCTTTACCTGGGCCCCTGCCCCAGCCCCTTGTCACCACCCCGAGGAGGAGGAAGACTTACACCTGCACTGTCCAAGCAGGGTAGGTGTGGCTACGGGGCTTTAAAGTAGTACTGAGTGCAAGCTGGTGACTGCTGCCCATGTCGCCTTGTTAACGCAGCTACTAGAAAGTTCTGAATTGCCAACATGGTCTGCATTACTCATCTATCGGACAGCGTGGCCCTGGAGCCAAGCCCAGAAATGACCTCCTTTCTCAGCTGCTGCTTCAGCAGGAGGAGAGTGGAGGGCAGAGGGGGGAGGAGCAGGCCAGGAAGAAGAGGCCGTCCGGCTCCCACCCCGACCCGTGGGCAGAAGGGCCCAGGCCACCTCCCCCTCAGCCCGCAGGGCTCCCCGGGCGGCCCCGTCTCCCTGTCATCTGCCGGTGGCCCCACAGAGCCGCCGAGAAGTCCTCACTTGAGTCTTAGATCCTTCGTCACCTTCATTTGCTCAGGCGACACTCTCTTCACAAAGAAGTGCCCGCACCTCACTGCCTGGCTCAGCGCCTAAAACATGGCAGGCCCGTGGCAAAGACCTTGGAATGGATGGATCCCTTCCTCTGACTCAGAGAACGCAGTCTGCCATGTTTTCTCAGGGGACCGGTCACTCACATCTCTGTACCTCCCAATGTGCATACTGGGCGGGGGGCCGGCAACGTGAAGAAAAGCGCACTATGTGTCAGGCACTCTGCACACAGGAGACTGCTATGGGTATTACTATTCCTGTTTTACTGGGAAAATAGTGAGGTTCGGGAAAAACAGCCAAGTGTGTATCTGAGGCCGGGACTGAATCTCGGACTGACCAAAGTGAGAGGCCTTGCCCTCACGGATCGGACACCTGTCACTCTACGATCAGGCTGACTGCCAGCTCGATGGCCGCAGGCTCGGCCCCAGGCCTGCCACCTGCGCGCTGGGGGACCTGACACTCCTGCCCTGGGCAGGAGCCTCCCACAGCCCTGACCACTCTGCTGGGTGCCGGGAGGACAAAACGTCACCACGTGTGTCCAGGTGCCCGACGCTCGGTGGGACACAGGCCACGGACCACAAAGGCCGTTCCTCCGTTCCTACAGAGCTCACCATCCAGCCCTGTGGCACCTTGACCCCTCGGCCTGGGGCGCCACAGGCAGGCAGAGTCAGGTAAAAACAGCTCATCAGAGGTTGTCCTGGATGAGTGAGGAACAATGAACTGAGGCCTGAAGTCAGGTCTGACTGAGTCGGGGACTGGAGGGAGAGGGAGGGTGGGCCTGGCCACCCTGAGGCCACCCCCATCCTGGAAAAGGGAGAAAGGGAGAGAACGGAGACTGCGGTACTTTGTCCAGGAGGTGAGAGCTGGGGCAACAGGACACCCCCCTTGCAAACGCCCCGCAGCCCGAGGCCCCAGCCTCCTGCTCTTCCCACCTCTCTACAATGCTCCAGACCCAGCGGGGACCTGGGGAGGGTGCCACCTACATGGCATTGGCAGTGACCAGAAGGTCGGCATTGTCAAAGAGTGTCACACCAGGCACCTCGACGACGAGCACGTAGATGAGCTCGATGGCCAGCATGAGCACCAGCTTCCCGATGCAGCTGATCTGCAGGAACACGGAGCAGGCCAGCAGGCTGAGCAGCACGCTGTAGGTGAAGTACTGCCGGGAGAGAACAGGCTTCAGGGACCGCCCCCTCCCCGGCCCCGCCCACCTGCCTCCCAGCCTCCACCCGGCCAGAGCGGACTTGGGGTGAAACCTGGTCTGGGGATATTTCTGCGGATGCACATTTGTGACGTGATGCAAAGGGCCCTGATTGGGAACCAGGAGGTGGGGCTCCGGGCTGAGCCTGACGGGTCCTGGCAGTAATCCCGCCGGTTAGAGCAGGGCTCCAGGCTCGGGCTGACTCGAGTTTCGACCTGATTCGTTATGGACTTTGCGTGACTTGGGCCACTCCTCAACCTCTCGAAGCCTCCGTTTCCCAGTCTGCAAAGCGTCCTAGTCACCTGGGCTCGCGGTGACAACTACAGGAGATGAGGCCCCTCGGCGCAGTGGCCTGTGCCCTCACTAACTGGGAGAGCACAGGCCCTAAGCCCCTGATCTGCAATTTTAAATCTAGATTTCTGAACACTGAGAATGTTTCATAACTGATGTGGTGGCACAACCTGACCCAGCCGATGTGTGGCTAATTATCATCTTCATCCTGCTCCTGTGACCACTCACACACTTTGCTGCGGAGATATTATGGTGCTTATCATCATCAGTTGCTACTCACGTTGCACTGGGGTGTCAGGGAACCTTTTAGAAGCTGAAAAGTTCCGAAGTCCAAAATGTACGTGACCTGGGAGGCTTCAGATGAGGGACTGTGGCCCTGCACGACTTCCTCGGGGAAGTCTCTCCTGGTCTGCGAGCCTCAGTTTCTCAGACCACCAAGGGCTGTCCCCTCTGCCTGCTGTCTCCAGTGCTAATCCTACACATGCCACACCTATTACTTTGTTCTTTCCCTTAAATTTGGCATCATTGTTTCTGAGTCAGGCGTTGGGACTCACTACTCACTGCCGCTGCCTTGGGCTGGAGGCCAGATGGCAGCGGCTGGCAGTGGGGGGAGCCCCCCGCTTGGACTTCCTGACCAACCCCTCAGGCCTTCAGGAACCCAGGGAGGGACTGCAGAGGACCCTGGTGATTGGAAGGGGCTGGGACCAGCCTCAAGCCACCACCAAGGACAGGGGCATAAAAAGGAGCAGGGAAGGCACATTGGTTAATTCAGCCCCTAGGGTAATAAGCCGGTCCTTGGAGGATGGGAAGGGGCCCAGAGCCAGCCTGGATTTCCATTCAGACCTGGAGCCCAGACGAGGAGGCTACGGCTGAAAGCCAGGGTTCCCCAAGGGCCTCAGGGTTTGTGAATCAGAACAGCACTGTGGGGTGGGGTCAGCCCTGGAGCCTGGTGGCCAGCAAGAGTAAACAGTCTGGGGAAGACTGAAGACCGACAGTGGACCGCCCATCTCCCAAAAATGAGGGCTGGAACAGGCTCTGCCACTGCCCTCTTCCCCTGCCCCCTCCACTTCCTCATGGAACCACCACCGAGGGACAAACGGGAGACCAAACACAGCTTCTGCTTCTCAGCAAACAGCCTCAGGCAGCAGCTCCTGTGGACGCTTGGCCAGACGTGAGGGGGAGCAGGGGCAGGGAGTGCAGGGCGGTGCCTGCGGGGCCTAGGCCTGTCCACCCAGGCTGCCGGCCCGGCCCAGGCACAGGTGGAGGGGAGCGCTGGTCTGGGGAGCTTCCGCAGAGCCCTGCTCCTCAGGGTTTCCCTGGCACTGTCTGGGCAGGCAAGGCAGACCAGGCTCCCTCCCAGGTCCGTGGGGAGAGGCCGGCACTGTGACAGCCCACGGGGGCCCCCCCTGCAGGGCTGGGAACAAGATGACAGGCACGGCACCTTCGGGAATTGGATGAAAGCTTGGGCCTTCTCCCCAGAAAAAAGGGAAAACCGCCATCACATTACAGGTTGCATGGAGGCCCCTGGTGGGGAAACTGGGGTGTGGGAATCGTCTGGTGCATGGGGGGGTTGCCTGGGGTTGGCAGCCTGGCCTGCTGCTCCCGAGGTACGGAGAAGGAAGGAGCTCACACACCACAGGCACTGAATTCATGCTGCGTTCTGAGGGTTCTCAGCGCTCTTTTTTAAACCATATAAGCAAGAGGCACACGATTTCTTCTTGGGGTGATGAAAACGTTCTAAAATTAGATTCTGACGACGGCTGCGCAGGTTTGTGAACGTACTGACAGCTTCTCAACTGTGCACTTTGAGGGGGTGGCCTTGGTGGCAGTCCCTCTCTCCCGGCCCGCTTTCTGACCCATGGCAGCGCTGGGCCTGCAAGGGCCCAGAACAGCTCCGCCCTCAGGTTCACAGCACAAACCCAGCCAGATGATCTGGGAAGGAGCTCGGCTCTGCCACTTACTGTCTGTGTGACCTTGGGCAAGTTACGTGACCTCTCTGGGCAGAGAGGAGACAGCAACAGCACCTCCGTCCCAGGGTTGCTGAGGACTGCAGGAGGAGCTGCCCAGAGGCACCAGGTGAGTGCCGACAGACCAGAGCTATGCTGGGCCGGTTGCTATGGTCACACCACAGGCTGGCCTCGCTCGCCTGTGTCCAGCACGTGGGGTGAGAGACACTGAGGAAATGAGGGTTCGGGGGGCAGCAGGGAGCTTGAAGCCCCTGACTGTCCCTCAGAGCAGCCAAGGGGAGAGAGGTGGGGGTTCTCCATCTGCACCCAGCCCCTCCTTGCCCAGTACCTCGGGGAAGTTGCAGTTGGGCCAGGCACTGCCGCAGAAGCCCTGCTCATCCCCCAGGCTGTAGTTGACAGCCGACTCCACCACGTGGCACGCGTTGACCTGGCTGGTGCTGATGTTATGTTCATCTGCCAGGCAGCCGAACAGGTCCTTGGAGTTGCACAGGAACTGGGGACGGGGGAGGGGAGGGTCAGCTGTAGGGGCCAGGCCAGGGCAGCCCATCTCCACGGGGCAGCGGGTGCCTTGGGTACAGCCTGACTCTGATCTGGGACAGGAAAGGAGCCTGGAGGAGGCTGAGTATCCGGCAAGGTTTGCCTGCTGCCCTGGGTGGGGCTCCTAAACATCCCCTGGGGACTTCCAGAGTCCTTCTGGCTCCTCGGGCCCTGAGAGGCTTCAGGAGCCAAATCTGATCCCAGACCTGATGTGGGGCCCAAAGAATTCCTGGGAGGGAGAACTCCAGACTCTCCTCTCAGCCCATGCTTGTGGGGTGCTGGGCTCCCCTGGGTTTCACCAACGGGGCTGGGGAGGTGGAACCACCCACCATGTTGACAAAAGCCGACAGGAACACCAGGGTGATGGTGAACACCCCAACCAGGGTGCTGTTCATCTTGGACCGCACAATCTTCCTGGAGAAGGTCTGCAGGGGGGCCGGGAAGAGCTGGGGGGCGAGGTGGGGAGAGAGACAGCACACAAATCAGTGGGCACTCCACAAACCGCCACACAACCAGGTCTCCCACCCACCTTTGTCTCTGGCCAGTGTAACCCGCAGCCCTTCTGGAACGCGCTCCTGGTGTGCAAGCCTCCAGCCTGGCAGCACTGCTTCCAGGCCAACAGCAGCCCAGACCCTGCCACTGGCCAGGTGTGGGTCTACCTGGGGAGTTCACAGGTGAGGGAAGCAAGACGGAAGGAAGGAGGAAAGATGCTATCTTAATCCCGACAGGGAAACAAGAAAGCAGAGAAAACAGTGCTTGCACCTACTGTGTGAATTCCGAGAGTTACAAATGGGGGGACAGGGACAGTAGGTGGCAGCTGAGGAGTCACGGAGGGTCAGAAGGCTTCTGGGAAGAAGGGAGCCGTGTGTCTGAGGTTCAGAGAGGGCCTGGCGTCTGGAGGAAGAGGTGAGCAGTGTGTGGGCAGGAGGGCGGGCGGTGGACAAGGGAGCTCAGTGAGGCTTTCTCAGCAGGGTGCGCGTGGGCCTGCCGTTTCCCTCGCCTAACCCTCCCTGCATTCCCGCAGCTGGACAAACCGGAGCCCCCCCAAAGACTCGCTACGTTTCTGGTAGTTGTGTGATCGGGCTCCCCCAAGTCTGACGCTGCTGGCCTTGTCCACCATGTCCTCGTCACCTCCCAACCAGCCTAGGCTCAAAAAGAAGCTGGCAGACCCAGGGAAGTGGAGACTTCCCAAATGTCCACCAATTTGATGAGAAGCTAAACAAAACGGGACAGATCCACACAATGGAATATGTTTTGGGCCATAAAAAGGAATAAAGAGCTGCTACATGACAGTATGACGTGGATGAACCTTGAAAATATTATGCAAAGTCAAAGAAGCCAATTTCAAAAGGCCACCTATTGTATGATCGCATTTATGCAAAGTGTCCAGGACAGGCAGACTCAGAAAGCAGATCAGAGGTTGCCAGGGGCTGGGTGCGCAAGGAATGAGCAGTGACTGCTAGTAGGTACGCGGTTTCTTTCTGGGATGACAACGGTGTCCTGGAGTCAGAGAGTGACAACAGCTGCACAGCTTTATGAACGCACCACAGACTGCTATGTGATGTAATTTCACCCACCTTCATCGAGTGGACTGTACGGCACGTGCACTGTACCTAAAGAAATCCTGCTCGGCCCCTACCAGCTGTCTGGTCCTGGGGAGGTCATAATCGGCTCTGAGCCTCAGTTTGCTCATCAGTGAACAGGGAAGACCCATCTCCCAGGGCGGCCATGAAAACTCAGTGAAGTGATGGGTTTGAAAGGGCTCTGTAAGCCGTTAAATTCAATAGAAAACCTAGTGAATATCTGCATTTTAAAGAGCTACATTGCCAATAAGAATGAAAGTGCTTGTTTCCTATTAAAGGAATTTTCGGTTTCACAGCTGGGGAAAGTGTTTTTGGCACTAGCACCAGGATCTCACTCCGAAATGATGGGACAGATGGTTCCCGATCTTTGTCTGCTTCAAATTTTGCCATTCCATCCCCCACCACCACCCATGTTGCTTAGATTGTTTTAGTTCTGATTACCCTATCCATCAACTGGAGGGCTTCCTTCATTGTTCCGCAGTCACCAACGACGGGAGCAGGACACGCCCACGGGATGCCTAGTCAACGAGGACCAGGAGCCCCACTGGAGCCACCCAGAGGTCGTAAGAAGAACTGCAGGCTTTTTCAAAAATCCAATGTGGAAGGCTGTTCTAACTAACATCTAATAAATGAATGCTTCTTAATGCACTGGCTTGCTACAAGCTAATTTTCCTTGTCACCCTTTCAAAAGACCCACTCTTGGCTTTAAAATCCGAGCCAAACCCCAGGAATTGTTGCTTTTTGAAGTCTCCAGGAGATGTGACATCCTGCCCTGGTATCGGTTTACAGCTTCTCATCTTCAGCAATCTAAAAGCTCGTCGGGAGAGCATTTTCCATGGCAGAATGTTGCCTCTGTGCAAACCAACTGCTCCGCGCTCGCTCACAGTCAGAACTCAGAAAAAGAATCAATTTTAAAAAGTCCGAACCAGCACATTCACAGTCGAATTAATTCAGATCAATTCAATATAAAACCAGGAGTGCATACATAATGAATAAGCCACGACTGGTTGGGGGACAGTTTTGAGCCTGGCCTCTCTGAAAGTCTCCAGGCAAGTCGATGGCCTCCCCGGGGCCCAGGGGTCTGCCTGTGCCATGGAGCCAGGGTGCTGCAGAGATCGAAGAAGGTGAAGAAGTCTGATGGCAAAAAGTTTAAGAAGACAGCTTTTTTGGCAAGGAGCTAATAAAAAGCAGTAGCTCCTACTTCAGAAAAATATTTTAAAAGACAGGAACATTTCAGAGGCCCAACATGGCAGGCAGAAGCTGACCAGGCTTCACGCTGCGGCTGTCATCGCCTGGCCTCACAGAGCTGACTGGACATATTACCACAAGCAGCGTCCCTGAAGGGAAGGTGGTGGGCTCTGGAGTCGAGAAGCCTGTGGGTTTGAGTCCCAGCCACACCACTTCCTAGCTCCAGGAACTGGAGAAAACACTGTTGTTCACCTCTCTGGGCCTTATTTTCTCCATCTGCGAAGTGGATGCACCAAAAATCACCTCAGAGGCTCAGGAGTCACGGCTTCAAGTGGCACAGCTGCGATCTGGACCCTAGACTTCCTGTCTCAAAAGCCACTGAACATGAGTGGCAGCAGCACATCCACCACTAATAGACAAAGTGCACCCCTGAGCCTGCTGCTGGGACAGAGAGTGTGGGAATTCTCAAGTCCTCACAGGACGGAAGATACCTTAAGAGGAGCTGGTACTGTAGTAGGTCCCTATTTTAGACGCTGCGGGCAGCAGTCAG
The DNA here is from genome assembly GCA_007922815.1 of Macrotus californicus. Lineage (NCBI taxonomy): Eukaryota > Metazoa > Chordata > Mammalia > Chiroptera > Phyllostomidae > Macrotus > Macrotus californicus. The sequence goes on along the minus strand of VMDR010001557.1, from coordinate 92,721 downwards.
CTGGACTGGTGGTAAGGACGGCCAGCAAGGTGAGGCTTAGCCCCATTCAGGCTCTGGGGAGAGGAGAGGCTTTCTGGTGATTGTACAGAGCAGACAGAGCCTAAGAGCTCTGGTCCCAGGTCAGACAATTAAGTTTCAAGAGTCAGAGGGATGCAGACTCAGAGGCAGCCAGTGGCCTGGAGGATGGTAGAGATAAAGACACATGCAGAGAAGCATGTGGCTGAATACTCCTGTCTGTACCCAAGTCCCGAACTGTAGGAAAGGAGTCTGACCTTCTGAGCAAGAATGTGCTCATCAGCCACAGTAAAGGCAGAGACCCAGATCAGCCTGTGGGGAAAGGAGGGGGCCACCCTCTTCTACTCGTTTGGGTGGTGGTGGCAAAAGTGGAGGCACTGTCAGGGGCAGGCCTGGGCTGCTTCACAGGTGATGGGGCAGAAGCCACAGAGAGACCGATGGAGCAGTCAGAGCTGGGCAAAGAGGGAAGCAGGGGCTGTGCCCAGGAGATGTGAGTGAGCTCACCGTTCCTGGAAGTGTTCAAGCAGAGGCTGCCCCTCCCCATCCCCCGGCAGGATTATCATAGAGGGAGTACAGCCTCAGGCAGGTATCTGGGCTGCCTCATTGCTCGGGCCTCTTCCAGGCCGAAATTCTGTGAGTCTGTGGACCTCGTGTGGTGGCAGGGATTTAGGATGGTTTTCTCTAAGAAAAGCAGCTCTGGGGCCCAGGGCAGCACCGATGCCGAGGAAAGGCAGGAGCACGGTGCGCAGGGTCAGACAAGACGGCATCCCCAGGAGGCAGTGTCCAGGGGGTCATCCTCAGGGCAAGGCAGCCAGAGCGGCAGGACTTGGGACTCGGGAGGGCGACTGATGCGCTCTGGAGGCACGACCAGGACTTTGGGACAAGAGGACGACCAAGGCACCAAATCAGCCTCAGTGAGAAAGCGAGGGCTGTGCGGGTGGCCTGGACCGCGTGGTGTCAGCAAAGGGTCGCAGGCACCCAGGACAGAAAGGCCATCACAGCCCTCAGGAAGCAGGAGGGAAACCTCCCAGCAGAAGGGACCGTGAACGGCTCCCTGGCAGACAGCAGGTGACTAATTCAGTCTACACGTTCTTCACATTCCTCTCTTCAAAAATGTCAACGTGAGGAAGTAAGTCTGAGTTGTTTGGGAGAAGTGGAAAAGTAAATAAAATGAGAAAGAAACCACGTCTGACAGAACCACTTGGCTTTTATTCTGCAGCGCCCGTACCACATGCAGCAATTTAGAAACTGCGGCCTCTCAGAGAAAAGCCACCAGCTGTGACTTTGAGAAACCATAGAAAGAAGATGAAAAATTCCTGAGCTCTGGTAAAGGGCAAATATTTTCCGAGGGGAAAGAGAACGATGCCGAAAAGCCTGGTCCAGTGAGTGTCACGGCCACACCTGAGAAGGCGATCACACCCACTCAGGCACGGACCCACGTCTTGCAGCGTCCGCCCTGCTGCACGACTGCCCCCGGGGAGAACGACCCCTTCCATGCCTTCCAGTGCAGACAGTCAATGGGCGACATGAAAAAGGAGAGGGGAATAACGAAGTTCAATGAAGTTCAAGTTCACACTACGGGCCACTTCTCGGCTCGGGGTCTACGCTCCCGAAAGTAGATGGATGCTGTGAAGGCCACTATCCAGAGGCAAGGAGAGAAGGACACAGCCAGGACCCCAGGGTGGGTATCGGGGTGCATCAGCAGGTTCCCGACTTGACCTGCCACGGAGTACTTGTTCCTTAACAACTTCTTACAGAAGTGCTATGTAAGAGGGAAGAAGCAGCCACCTCTGCTTCGAGGGTGTGGCTGGGCCCGGGTAACCTGGGGGCGGGGAGGCGGGCATTCCATGCACCAGCCTACACCCCCCCCACCCCCCCAGCAGGAGACCCGGGCCTCCTCGAACTGCCGGAAAAGCCTCTGCTCTGGATGAAGGAAGAGAGAAGCAGCTTATGGAACGTGACACCGGCCACAAACTAGGCAGATCCTACAGCAAAAGGAGGCAGGAATGACTCTCATGAACAGTCCGAACAGGGGCAGAAAGGGTTCACCGGACCCAAGAACTCGTTCACGTGGCCGGTGCAGGCCGAGGCGGCGGTGGGGGCGGGGAGGGGGCGGCCCTGTCCCTCCAGACCCCCACCCGAGGTGCAGGTGCACACGCAAAGGCAGTCTGCGGCTCAGGGTCACCCGAGCAGCCAACAGGAGAGGGAGATGCAGGTTCCAGTCGGAAAACTGCAGAGCACGCACAGCTTTGGCTCTGATTTGAACAGACTAAGTGAGTGCCTCAAACAATGACCGCTTCGGTCTGTGACTTAACGAGAAAAGATTCCTTCGGGGGCTCGGAAAAATGTTCGAGAGGCTCTTTCAGCTATGGTGCAGTTTTCCTTCCCGTCGTCACAACTCTTCACCGTGGTGACGTACATGGTGACGTACGTATGACGTAAGATGCTCCGCGTGAATCGTCTGAGTGCACGACCCGGGGGCACCGACTGCAGGCGCAGTGCTGTGGCCGTCACCGCCACCTACGTCTGAGACCCCTCCGCCGATCCGCACAGACACGCCGCGCCCCCTTTCCGAGCCCTGGGGCCCTGTGACCTCCCTTCTGTCTCTATGAATCCGCCTGTTCTAGCTGTTCCATGTGAGCGGAATCGTGTGGTGTGCGTCCTGTCGTGTCTGGCTTCCCTCGCGCAGCATCACGATTTCGAGGCCCACCCACTCTGTAGCGTCAGAACTTCATTCCCCTTTATGGGTGGATCATGTTCCACTGGGCGCAGGCCCCACTCCGCTTTGTCTGTTCATCTGTCGATGGTCGCTTGGGTTGTGTCCACCTTTCGCCTATTGTGAATAAGCGGTGCGCTTTTACAGCCGTGAGGTGGAGCGAGTAGGACTGCCCACTGGGGAAGTGGCAGGCTAGGGCATAGGGAACTTTGGGGAGAGCCTTGACAGTGGGAGAAAGGGCCAGAAGGCAGGAGGTGACTGGACACAGAGCCTTGAGGAAGAACCAGGTGGAGGGGCAGGGAAGCAGGATTAACCCCTACGATGCAACAAAGCCACCAGCTTCAAACATGGCCTAACTTGCCGAGAGACCCCAACCCACCTGCCCCTCTCCGGGTGGCCATGTCTGCACCTGCTCAGGGAAAGGGCTGTACCACACCAGGTCCCTCATTCCCAAGGCCTTCCGGTTCTGATGATCAGTCCACCAAGACCTTGACCATCAGGTGATTACACAGTTTATAACCTAATGAAGGACCTCGCGGAGGGTGGAGAGATAAAATGGGACTTTGGATGTGACAAAAGGTCCAATCCCTCTGGAAGAAAAACGTGGTACCCACTGCAGAGCGTGTCGAAGTGAGGGCACAGCCCAGCCACACCGCCCCCCACCCCAGGCTGGGCTCCGAGTGAGTGCCAGGGAGGAACAGAGACACCGTCACAGCAGGAGCCACAGAGGGCTTTGACCTGCCTGCCGACAGACTGCTTTCTGGGACCAGGCTGGCCCTTGTCAGGGAGTTCTGGAATCACTGGGGAAGGAAATGAGGAAAGGTTTGGTGGACAAAGCAAATGGGAACCTGAGTACTTCCTACAGTAGACCAGAAGAGGACACAGCTGGCTGCGGGCACAGCATGGCCAAGAGAAAGTGTCAGGAAAAAGCACAGGACAAGGTTTCACGTCAAGAGTCCTCCTAGCTGTGTGGCCCTGACTGAAACACTGAACCACTCTGGGCCTCCCTCCTCATCTACATGCTGAGCAGCCCAAAGCCACAATCTCTGCGTCCTCTCCAGGGCCCATTCCAGGCATGCGGGAACACCGAAGAGGGCTTCGAGAGGTCCCTTCCACACTCGTTCTTCCAGCAAATGTCAATGCTTCATGCCAGGCACTGAACTAGGTGCCCTTCCTCCATCCCACCTGATACCAAGGGGACAGGCAAAGAGGGAGCGACACCATCTTCTTGCCACAAAGATCTGCAAAGGCCAGTCACCAAGCCCATCCCCATGCAGCTCCACTGGCTGACGGCCCCTGCAGCCTCTCTTGCTGCCAATGCCAGTCGAGGGTTGGGACCCAGCACCATGCACCCCTGATCCCAAGAAGGGTTATTAGGCTGCTGGTAGGGCCCCTCTCAGTGGGCTGGGAAAGAAGAGAAGACAGGGACAAGGAAGGAGGTGGGCTCAGGTGTCAGCCAGACTCACCTTCACGCAGGAGTAGATCACGGACACAAATACCACCAAGGTCAGCAGCACAAAACAGGTCAGGTAGAAACTCAACATGAACACGGAGCTGGAAGAAGAGAGGAGGTGGGGAATTCTGGGTGGAGCTGGTGGAAAATGACAGGGATGGAAGTGAAGTGACATCCAGATAGCAGGGTGATAGCTTTCCCCAGGCCTGCCCCTGCAAGCAGGCTGCAAGTGTCTGTCTTCATAGTTCTCAAGGGCTGGGGCTCTGAGAACCCCTGGAAAGAAGCAGAAGTTGCTCCGTTTCCTCTGCTCCCACCACCCAGGCTTTTCTAGCCTCTGACTCACTCAGGAGGGCTCACACAACCTTGCAAATTGACTCAGGACCCCACTCCATGACAGTCTGGCCCCTGCCCTTCCCACTTTCCTGTGCCTTCCTGGGGGAGCAGCAGCCCACAGGACAGCAGATGGAGAACCAGATGAAACATGCTCAACATTTTGCTTAGTTCTTAGCTATCCACTGACTCTCTTCATTTAGCTTGGAAGGACCCACTTAAAAAGACATTTGCTTATTCCCTCTAAGTAGCCATTGATGGCCTGCGTGATAAGTAACTATGAAGGCTAAAAACTGATTTGATAAACAGCCATCATTTATAGAACTGCATCTGTCAGCAGCTCAACCAGTCACTCTGAGATATAGCAGTCATACGTCCCTTTGGAAGGCAGAGTCCCTAAACCCTGTCCCCTTCCCACTGCCAGGCCCCGTTAAGTCCTGCTGTTTTTGCTCCCCAGTCCCAGCCAGTTCAAGAGGAAAAAAAGACCCCATATATCTCCCACTGCCCCTCTCTTCAGAGGCAGAGCACAGGTGGTCTTAATGTCCATCATGGGCCAGAATCCTCAGACAAAAGAGCTTCCAGTGACCTTCCTTCTGGTACCTCGCACTGGCCCTCCCGGGACAGAGGCTGGCTCGGGCATAGCACACCCCATCTTACCACAGGAGGCCACAGAAACCCCTCCTCTTTCAGGGAGGGGGAGTGGCCTGGAGACGCCAAGTGCTCTTAGCAGGTTAAAGGCAAATGAAGGACTTGAGAAGGCAGGGACACCACTAGGGAGGCATTCAAATGGGTCTTTGTCCAGGCTCCCCCAGAAGCCAGTACTTAGCTGCCTTAGACAAATAGAACAACAGGAGAGAACTTGCTTCAGAGATCTTTAAAAAAAGAAAGACCTTTAAAGCAGCTTTTAAGCTCTCAGAGAGAAGACAGCTGGAGAATGAACTCCGTTAGTGCCTTCGCAACTTGGAGCTGCGTGGCCTGAGGAGGGAATGAAGCTGCTGGAGGCAGAGTGGGGCAGTGGGGTAACTCAGCCCTTGAGCCATGTTGTAGAAAAAGAAAAGGGGTGAGGAGGCAGGATTATGCACCCACACTAAGGGTGCTTTTATTGGCAATGGGACAGAAAGTCCTTACCTATGCCTGTGGCCCCACTTCCATTCAGAAAGAGTGGGGTCCTATGCCCATAAGGACCCCTGGTCCCACCAGTGCTGCATGGCCTCTGTGCCGGGGCAACAGGCACCAGCTGCATAACCAGGGGCAGCTGGCTGCTGGGGTCTGGCATCTGACAGAGTCGCAGCAGACAAAAGGTAAGAGCTGGCTCTTCAACAGTGAGTGCCATTAACAATAGGTGCTGGGCAAGAAGACATGCCAACATCATGTACCTCCTGTGCATCATGTGCACCGAAAGGACACGTCACTTCTGTGGGACTCTTGTGAAAAAGCATGACCTCAGTCTACTTGTGAGAAAACATCAGACCAACCAAATGGAGAGGCAGTCCACACACTAACTGGCCAGCACTCGTCCGAAGTGCCAAGGCCACAAAGACAAGTAAAGGCTGGAAGAGGACCATGGAGTGGTGGGGACTGAGGAGAGGCAACCGCTAGATGCAGCGTGGGGGCCCTGCGCTGGCTCTTGGACCACAGAAAGGCCATTCGGGGCGACACTGGTTAAATTAGAGCACGGTCTAATGAGAGTAGTCAGGAGGATTGTCCCCGTGTTAACTTCCTGAGTTTGACTCTTCTACTTGGGTTATGGGAGCGGCCACCGCTAGGGAGACTGGATGAAGGATAAAAAGAAACTTTCTGCAATACTTTTGTGACTTTTCTATAAATCTAGAATTATTTCAAAGTGAAAAACAGGAGGTATTAGGGTGAGGAGACTCTTCTGGAGTAAGTTAGACTTCCGAGACGTAACCAAATGCACCCGGGGGGTCCTGCACAGACGCTGGCTGTGGATGAACTGAGAGCAGAAGACACGCTGGAAATCTGAGCACAGACTTGGTGTTAGACGGCTGTATGCGGAGGATAAGACAAGGTGGTGAAGAAGGAAAACCCCCCTTAAAAGGGGTGTATGTTGAGGTTTTTAGGGACAAAGTGTCCTTGTGTCTAAAATTAGCTTCAAAGAAAAGCAAACTATCAGCAATTGTTATATCTAAGGGATGGGTATTAGTTACATCAATTACTTTTATGTATGTGTGAAATACTGCATAATAAAAAGTTAAAAAGATGTCTCATATACACGTATGCAGGCACAGATATATGTGTATGCACACACAGACACACGTGGAGCAGTTATCTTTCTTGCCTAGGTGTGACCCTACTATGAATGACTAACAACCACAGTATTTGCAGAAGCCGCTGCCCACTCGGAGTGGTCCTCTGGAAGGCCACAGTTCTCTCTTAGAGACATAGCTAGTCCTCAACAGTGTTCAGGAGAAAGCCTTCAGATCCTAAAATCCATTCTTCGAGGTATCCAGCGTAGCAAAAAAACCTCTTATCTTTTGAAGAAGTATTGATTTTTTTGTGTGTGTGCAAGAACCAAAGGCCAAGCAGAAGCGAGCCTGGCGAAGACTTCGAGTGACTCGATGGGCCCCAGGGGTGTGGATTCAAAGGGGATGGGGAGCTGACGGAGTGACGAGGAGTATCGCACGCTGCGGCGCCCAGAGGGGAGTTTCCACCCTGGAACAGGCACACGGCCTCCCTGTCACAGAGGGGCGAGACTCCCAGCTTCCTGGTCCCACTGAGGACACATTTGGAAACTTCTCTCCCTGCGGAGCCAGTTCAGCCCAGATTCCCACCTCTGCTCCACGTCATGACCTCCCCTCACACCCCAGGAGTCCCTGTAGCCAGAGGAGGGGCCCCCGGAGGAAGGGTACTTACTGGGGCACGATGGTGACCTGGACAAAGCAGATGAAGAGGAAGACGAGCGAGGCACACGCCACGTAGGCACCAAATCGGTCATCCACCTGCTTGGAGTACTGAGAGGACACAGGCAGAGTGAGGGGGCAAAGGCTCCAGCCAGGTCTGCTCCAGCCCCTTCCATCCCAGACACACTCGGGGAAGCCCACTCCCAGGACATGGAAGACCCGAGAACTAGTGCTGGACTTAGGCCTTGAGAAACCAGTCCAAATTGCCACAGGGTGATGCTTGTGGGGAGGGGACTTGAACCGGGTCAAACAAAAAGTTTCTGCAGACCAGATCACCGTGAGAGTGATTCCTAAGGATCAGGGCTAAATCACTGCGAACCATCAACGTGCATCCTAGCGCACCTTGCAAGCACGCCAGGAAGTAGGCACGCCGTCTACGTGCGTCCCTGCGCACCTCGCAAGCACACAGGAAGTAGGCACGCCGTCTACGTGCGTCCCTGCGCACCTCGCAAGCACACAGGAAGTAGGCACGCCGTCTACGTGCGTCCCTGCGCACCTCGCAAGCACACAGGAAGTAGGCACGCCGTCTACGTGCGTCCCTGCGCACCTCGCAAGCACGCCAGGAAGTAGGCACGCCATCTACATGCATCCTTGCGCACCTCGCAAGCACGCCAGGAAGTAGGCACAGGGCCGCTGTCGTTTCTATTTCAGAGAGGAGCCAGCTGGGGCTTAGAGAGGTCACACGGCTTGTCCGCAAGCACACAGCTCATCTCCAAGGTCTTGACTCCCAGCCCCAGCTCCTCCCACAACACCAACCAGCCGCAAGCAGAGGCTGGGCTGGCACGGAGTCACCCCGAGAAGGTGGTCCATGTCTGCTCCATAACTGCTGGTAAACAGAGGAAATCCCTTCCATTCCTCTCCCTCCTGATTAGGTCTGCTTCCCTCGATGGTGACACGGGTTCGCTGAGCCCATTTTAACCAAATTCCAGGGAGACCCTGTGACAGGGAACAAAGATCCTGAACCAGAGGGACTGGTTCCGGCTCCGTCACTACTTCACTGGGTGGCCCAGAGCACATCTACAGCAGCCGCTCCGAGTTTTAGCTCAGTCACAATTAAAGAAGACAGGACCAAGAGATTTTGACTGCCCCTTCCAGTTCCAATACTTTGAGGTTCAGTGTAGCTAGGTGGTCCATTGCTAATGATAACAATAATAAGAACACAACAGAAATAATACAAATAGCAACAAACACTTATCGCACATATGCTACGTGGCAGATACTACTTTATGTGTTTTACATATATGGACTTGTTTAACCCTTACTATGACCCTCTGAGGTAGGTGTGCTAAATATCTCCATTTTCCAGTGAAGGAAACTGAGGCACAAGGAGGTTAAGATTTATTCCTTCCAGACAAGGAGGGCTCCCTGAAACCTCCATCCCCTGGGTAGGGCAGCATCAGAGCTGGGGAAATGGAGGTGACAAGAAGGACTCTACCAACAGCGATGGAGATGGGAAGGAGCGCCTGTTGCCTTGCTTCCCTCCCGCTGGCCCTGGCTCTGCCCGGAGCCTCCTTCCACCCAGGGTGTTGTACCTTCTTCTCTAAGTCAGGCTCCCTGAAGGTCAAGAGGAACTTGCGAACATGCTCTGACCGCAGCCTGTCAATGCTCCTGGCGTCAATGGCACGGCCCAGAAATTCGTCCACTTCATCCTCGGGGTTTGCACTTTCCTGGGCATTCCTGGGAGCAAGAGGCACAGATTCAAGACAGGCTGACCACCAGGGGGCGCCTACACAGGGTCACTCTACTCATGCACAGGGGACTCGACTCAAGAGAAGCCCAGCACCAGCCCAAGATCAGCCCTCATAAGGGGTAGGGGAGCTGAAACAGACCAGGATGGACAGAAGCCCAAGGCCCCCCTCTTTAACAAGTGCACACATGCATAGAAAACTGCCTAAGTCTCAGACCCGCTGGCTGAGGGGCCCCACTGACAACAGGCTTTTCTGACTGTATTGACAGATTACTACATCATTACAATAATGAGTTATTATGGAAGGCTTAATTATTTTCTCCCCACAGGTAACAGTCCCTGCTCTATTCTCCGGGTATAGCATCATCCAGAAACAAAGGCTGAGATCAGGAGGGAAGACTACAGCCACAGGGCCTGTGAGCCTCCTGGTTGCTTTAACCTGGCTCAGGCTCCCTGGGAAGCAGGTTTTATGAGCTTTGGGTGCTGAACTAAAAGATGTATTTATTAGGGTGAAGCCCAGTCCTTGGGTGGAGTTTCTGACAGTCCCCGAGAACTGGGAAGTGGAGAAAGAGGACACTCCCTCAGGGCACTGGGATGTGGCAGGCGCTGCGTGTGACCACTGTGTAAGGTCTGCACTTTTCTGAGTTGCATGCACATGTGCACATGCCTGTGCAGTGTGTGTGCATGTAGTTGTGTGTGTGCATGGAGCAGAGACTATGTATGGGCAGTGCCGGGGCCCAGCCTCTCTGCTGGGCGGCCTGCACTCCTGGGCTGCCCATCCCTCAGCTGCCATGGGCTCCGGACACTCTCAGTCAAGACTGCATGTGGGCTCCTTGCCCATGGAGTGTGGGGAAACAAAGCCATGGGGAAGATTTGAAGATATCCCCAGGCCAGGGAGCAGGAATAATGCAGAGCACGTTACTCACTTGTCCTTGGGGTCTTCGAAGCCCTACAGGAGACAAAGAAAGGGAAGGAGTATAAGAAGAGAGAGGACTGGACACGGAGGCTTCCAAAGCTGGGCCTGTGGGAAGGGGGAAGCTCATTCTTCTCTACAGTTCACCAAGGAGCTTGAACATAAGGGAGGGTTGTCACTCAATAGTCCTCTCTTCCTTCTTTCCTCCCTCCCTCCCTTCATTCTTTCCTTCAGTGAATACAGCTGGGTTCTTCCTATGGGACAGGCTCTATGCTAGATGCTGGGAGTGCACTGTGCTTTCATCTCATCCATTGGCAAAGCCCATGTGTCTAAGCTCTTCCTGTCCCCACACCAAATTCCTGTCATTTTCCCCTGCCCTTCTGTCTGAACCCTGGGCTTGAAGGGTCCTCTCCCAATTTTGCCACCTACTCATAAGAGAAACCTCTAAGCTGATCAGTCCTCACATACATGCACACCCACTCACACACGCACCCCCCACCCCCACTGAGCACATATAAAATCTCCTAGAAGGAACTTCCAGTCAAGATGGAGGCATAGATAAACACGGCTCGCCTCCTCGAACAAACACAGCAAATATTTCAATTAGACTACAAAACAACTGTCACTCAGAATCGTCAGAAAATCAAGCTGTATAGAAGTCTGACAACTAGGGAATTAAAGAAGCCACATTCATCCAGACAGATTGGAGGGGCAGAGACATGTGGAGAGGCACTGAATGCAGAGATGCGGGATGGGAGGTCCCAAACCCACATGCAGTGGATAAAAATCGGGAGGGATACCTCGGGAGCAAGGGATCCCAGCCCTACACCAGACCACCCAGCCCAGGGTTCCAATGCCAGGAAGACAAGTCCCCATAACTTCTGACTGTAAAATTCAGTGGGGTTTGGGGCAGCAGAAGAAACTGCAGGATTCTTAGGAGTCTCCTCTTACAGGGACTGCAACAGACTTAGGACTTATGTGCAGACTCACTCCCTCTGGGCTCTAGCACTGGTGCAGCAACTGGAAGAGCACCAGTGGCATACGGGGAGAATCTGAAATGTCTGGCATCAGGGTGAATGCCAGGGGACAGCTTCCTCCCAGATAAAACTCCAGAGGCCAGGCAGAGGCATGGTCCCCTTTCTGAGCCCTCCCCCACACAGACACAGAATGGCAACACCATATCAGAGGCTCCATCAACCTGCTTCACACGGGTGGCCCCGCCCTGGCAATTAACTAAGGTTCCACCCCAATCAACGTACCAGTGCATTTTTTCTACAATAGGCCATGCTACTAACACAGGGAGTCAAAGCAACTCTACCTAACACAGAAACAAACACAGGGAGGCTGCCAAAATGAGGAGACAAAGAAACATGGCCCAAATGAAAGAACAGATCAAAACTCCAAAAAAAATAAGAACTAAACGAAATGGAAATAAGCAACCTCTCAGATGCAGAGTTCAAAACACTGGTTATAAGGATGCTCAAGGAACTCATGGGGTACTTCAACAGCATAAGAGAGACCCAAGCAGAAATGAAGTTTACACTAAGTGAAATACAGACAAATTTACAGAGAACCAACAGTGGAGTGGATGAGGCTGAGACTCAAATCAATGATTTGGAACATAAGGAAGAAAAAAACATTCCCTTAGAATAGCAAGAAGAAAAAAGAATAAAAAAACCAAGGATAGGCTAAGGAGCCTCTGGGACAACTTCAAATGTACCAACATTTGAATCATAGGGGTGCCAGAAGGAGAAAAGAAAGAGCAAGAAACTGAAAACTTCCCTAATTTGGTGAAGGAAATAGACATACAAGTCCAGGAAGCACAGAGAGTCCCAAACAAGATGGACCCAAACAGGACCACACCAAGACAAATCACAATTAAAATGCCAAAGGTTAAAGATAAGGAGAGAATCTTAAAAGCAGCAAGAGAAAAGCAGAGAGTTACCTACAAAGGAGTTCCCATAAGACTCTCAGCTGATTTCTCAAAATAAACTTTGCAGGCTGGAAGGGACTGGAAAGAAGTATTCAAAGTGGTGAAAGGCAAGGACCTAGATCCACGATTACTCTATCCAGCAAAACTATCATTTAGAATTGAAGGGCAGATAAAGTGCTTCCAAGACAAGGTAAAGTTCAAGGAGTTCATGATTACCACGCCACTATTATATGAAATGTTAAAGGGACTTATCTAAGAAAAAGAAGATCAAAACTATGAGCACTAAAGTAGCAATAAATTCACAACTATCAATAATTGAATCTAAAAAACAAATTAAGCAAAAAAGCAGAACAGAAACAGAATCATAGATAGAATCATAGATACGGAGCTTATTTGAAGAATTAGTTGAGTGGGGGAAAGGAGAGAATGGGGAAAAGGTGCATTAAGAAGTACAAATTGGCAGGTGCAGAATAGAACAGGGACATGTTAAGAAAGTATAGGAAACAGAGAAGCCAAAAAACTCACATGTACGACCCACGGACATGACCTAAGGGGTGGGGAATGGGGGTACCGGGTAGAGGGGGGGAAAAAGGGAGAAAAGTTGGAACAACTGTAATCAATAAAATATATTTTTTTAAAAAATCAATAAAATCTCCTCCTAGGAGTTCACAAGTTTTGATTGAAGAAAATTAAACTCTGGTTACCCACAACAGCTTTCCTGGTGTCTGAGGACCAATGTGTTCTTGTAAGGCCAGAGTTGGTTGGGGACCCAGGAGTGAGGAGCCCGCTGGGCCCCCAGGTTGGCTACGGTTCTGATGCTCACGTACGCTGGGCTGGGGTGAGAGTGGGAAAGTCCCTTACTGGTTGCCAAACTCAAAGTCGTACTCTGAGTTAATCTGCAAAGTCCACAGAGGGACAGCTATGTGTCAGGGTCTGAGAGGTGTGGAGGAACGGAGGGAGGGTTCCCTGAAATAGGGAGGGGTGGAGTCCTGGAGTCAGTGGGGGAGGTGACAAGCAGCCCCAGGACAGGCAGTTTCCAGTAAGGCTCAGGTTGCCAGGAGAAGGCCAGAGGACGGCTCTCACCTGTGTGGCCTAGCAGGGAGCACACTGCTGGGCAGTCAGGGAGGTTGGCACATGCTGGGTGAACCCAGATCCCACATGAACACAGCTCTCTTCATTCCCATGGCTTGAAAATACCAAAAGCAGGATCTATGTTGGTCTCCATGAGCTGGAGCTGCTGAGCACTAAGAGTGACGTTGGGTCCAGATGGCACTGAGGGGCTCTGCCTCTGTGCTACCCTCACCCCTTCAGCTGAGGGCTCCCAGAGGCCTTGGCAGCCTCTAGTGGCACATCCAAGTGCCCTACTGTAGGCTCTGAGCTCCTCCCAGGCTGCCTGGCAGCTGTCTCCTGACCTCTGAGAATCACCAGGCCTTCCATCCAGGCTGCAAGAACCAGCCCACTTCACTGTCCCAGCCCCAGGCTGGAGGAGTTGGTGACACTCGGGTGAGAGCTCCATCTGGTGCACGCCCATGCTGGACATCCAGGGACCCCCGGAGCATGAAGGTGAGTGGGCAGCGGCGCCTGGATGGGCCAGCTCCTTGTGGAACATGAAGAGACGTGGTGGGCCCGTGAATCCCAGCCCAACACAGTCAGGGGCTGGCAATGACTTTACTCTGGGGCTGAGAACAACCGAGCTTCACTATGCCTGTGCTGGCCTCTACAGGTCAAAAATATACCTGATGGGTTTCCAATAAACCTGTTTCTGACTGCCTAGTGCTGTTTTGGTCGTCTGCTGGGGCTGGTGTTTGGGCCGGGCCCACCCTGAGCACACTTGGGGCCGTGCTGGTGTGGACAGCTCCACATCCGTGTGGGGTAGAGAGCTGACAGGTCAGAAAACCTTTGGTCCACAAACCGTGGCAGACAGCCATTGAGAACACCATCCAGCAGACTGAATACAAGTCCCCCGAATTGCTTACTAGGACAACGGTCCTCAGCCAGGATAGGGGAACCCTCAGATGGGTTTCTACGGTTTTTGCCTCAGCACTTCTGGGGAGCAGCTCAGCTCAGGGATTTGTGTGGTTCCCGATCCCTCCCCTTCAAACCTAACATAAAAGCAGAGGTCCCGGCCATCCACATGGAGGCAGAGCCTCAGGTTTGCACCACTGCACCGTGAGGCCGCTCATGCCCTCAGGCCCTGGGGACCAGCCCGCCGCCCCCTCGAGACGCAGAGCTTCCCCAGGCCTGCTCAGACTCTCAGAAGTCATTCCACACTCACCCCATCCACTTTATGAGCCGACAATAAACTAGGGGCCTCGTTACAACACCCATGCCTCGACACACACCAGTGTGGCCGTGGCTATGTTTTCAAAGCTGACTGTAAGTTGGGAAAAGATTGAAAGGAAATAAACCTCTGACCACAAGTTAGCAGCTTTCTAACGGCTCTCGGCCCCCACTGCATCTGATGCCCACCCCCACCCTGCGCCCAGGCCGTCTTCAGTGGCCATCAGGGCCGAAGCTCTCCTCTTGCCAGTGGTGTGCTTGAGGACCTCTGCGACCTGTCCCATCCCCAGCCCAGACACTGCCTGGGCATCCCAGGGCACCGGGAGTGGGCACTTGGATGCTGGCCCCTTGGGCGACTCTGCCCAGCCGGGATGGGGAGGCCATTAACACCCCGAAGGGGCCTTGCCTGGCGCTAGTCTCCCCTGAGACGGCCCTTGGCCAGGTCCGGCCCTTGTGCTCCAGGTCCCATGTCCTAACTCTGATTAACGTGCCTACCAAACTGACGTTTATCGTCTGAAATGCCTCTGAGGCTCTGAAATAACAAAGACCCCGCTTACACCAAATATCACTAAAGAAAAGAGTTTCCACAGATTTTAAGCAAAGAAAGCATCCCCAGGCACCCTTCCTGCCTGCTGGTGGCTCCTCCTCTCCATCTCGTTCTTCCCGCCTCCTTCCCACACTCCATCGGCTCCTGTGCCCCTCACCCCCCTACCCTCTTCCTGTCTTCCTGCTCCCACGTTCCCCTCTTTCTTCCTGCAGGGATGAGAGCCTTGCCCTTTCCACCTACTCTCAGTCTCTCCCCTCTCCTTACACCACCCGCTCTGGACCACCCCGGTCTTGTGGGCACAGTCTCTAGAAGATTACTAAAGGGATGGGGTGAGAACAGGGAGGCTCCACCAACAGCTCTTTGCTCTTGGGAGGGCGCGTGAGGGAGGGAGGCGGGTGGCTGGAGCCCTGGGCAACACTGTGAAAGTCCAAGTTCAAGGCTCAGGAGTAAGGCTGGGCCTCTCCCACTCTGCTCCCTCATAACCCTGGTGTCCTGCAAGTCAGTTCTTTACCATCAAAAATAAAGTGGAGGTCTTGACCCAATTCATTGTTTTTCCTGTCCATTTTCCTTCAACCCTTGTCATCTGCTACTTGCTAGCTGGCAAGGCGCAGAGTGCCTGGGTCCGCAGCTGTCCCCTCCCTCAGGTCCCTGGCTCTGTGCACTGAATGCCTGTGGGGTCTATCTCTAACCCCTACTGTTGCAACTGAAACCTAGTCTGATCTGCAGACCCCCATCTAAGGGCCTAGTGTACACGCCCCTCTCATGTCTGCACCCTGCTCCGTGGGAGGTGCGTGGCCACATGCTGATCCCTGCCCCCTCGCTCCTCACCTGGCCCCCTCGGCAGGGTGGTAGCTCTGCCTGGAAGCCAGGCTGCCCTTGAGCTCTCAGATGAAAGGAAAGAAGCACGGCTGCTGTCACCTGACTCCTTTCTATCACCACTGAATCAGCTCGTCCCTGCTGTGTGCAGGGACACTGGGGGTGTCTGTGCCCCGAGGCAGGCAGGGTCCCTCGAGATGGGGGTAGCACCCTGCCTCAGCCTCCACTCACTGAGCCTGCACGCACCCACCAGCCAGCTGGACTTAGCAGGTGTGCTCAGCACAGTGGGCAAAGGTGACCACCACCTGGCACTTGCCAAAAAGTAGTGGGATGGTTTCTGAACATCTGAGTCAAAGGATGAGTCTCAACTGCCTGGCAAATGCTGCAGGTGCTGGAAGACACGTCTGACCAGCTGATGCCCACCCAGTTCCCCAGGGCCTCTCCCTGGGTCCAGCCAGCTGGGTCTGCCTTCAGCCTGCACCAGGCAGGAAGGGGCATTGCTGCTCTGTTCCAAAGCCAAATTCAGCATGCCAGGAGATGGTGGAGCTCGTGGGGAGAGCCTGGGGCCCGTAGTCAGGCACTCTGGCTCCTAATCCAAAGCTGGGCTGAGCCCGCCTCCAGTGGTTCCTTCTGTGGCTGTTGGGATTCCCT
Organism: Macrotus californicus; assembly: GCA_007922815.1. Classification (NCBI taxonomy): domain Eukaryota; kingdom Metazoa; phylum Chordata; class Mammalia; order Chiroptera; family Phyllostomidae; genus Macrotus; species Macrotus californicus. The sequence goes on along the minus strand of VMDR010001557.1, from coordinate 76,459 downwards.
CGGCAGCACCAGGGGCCTGGCCCAGCCCTCACCCCCTAGAAGCCCACCCTGGAGGGTGTGGCCCGCACACCACCCTGCCAGGCACTCACCATCCGCTTCATCTCCTTGGACACCTGGTTGCCACCCAGGTGGTTGTAGAAGGGGCGCTCGGCCCCCCAGTGCGGTGGGTTGTGCCCAATGGAGTTGGTTCTCTGGCGATTCATCTTGGCGATCATGGCCTTCTCTTCTTTCTGGGAGAGTAACACAGATGCATCAGCCTGTGGCCAGGGCCCACCAGATGGGCCCCAGTGTGGAGCTTTTCATTCCTCCCAGGTGCCTGGCCAGACGCCCAGGGGTTAAGGCAGCTGCTCCTCTCTTGTCTGCATGGGCTGGAGCCCAGAAGTCTGCCAAGGTCCTAGAGCTCACCCAAGAAAGCATCTTCATTCCTCCAGACTCCCCAACATGAGCCCTGCTGGCCCAGGTGAGAGCAGCAGAGCAAGACCATGAGGTGGGTCCTATGAGAAAGCAATGGGCCTGGGAACATCCGTTATTCACCTGGAATTCTCAAGGGAGGGCAGAGCCTGGGCTTGTAGATGCCCGGGTGATAGAGGGGGAGAAGACCTGGGATTTTCTCTCAACTCCACTCAACTTACAGGCACGTCCTAGCAGAGTGGGCAGTGGGGCAGGCCCTGCTGCCCAGAAAGCAGGTCTGGGTCATTGGAAGAGGAAATGCAAGGACGGGCATGCATGGTGCAAACACACAACAGGGCCTCGGCCAGCACCCACGTGCCAGCCACGGTCCCTCTATCCATCTGCCTACGCATCCATCCGAACAGGCTCCACTGAGGGTGTGGAAGCCCCTGAAAAGGCCTGAGGCAGCCAGTCCCCAGCTCCCTCCCTGAGGCTGGGAAGGGAGTGTGCAGGATTAGGGGTGCAGTGGGAAGGGAACACAGACTGTTTCAGCGGACACTGCTGGGGGAGGGGGTCACTGTCTGTGTGTCTGTCTGTTTCCATTTCATCCTTTCTGGACCACTTGTCAAGCTGGAAGAACCAAGACCCAGAGAACCCAGGGCAGAGGGCAGGCAGGGGCTGCTGCTAGAGGCCTTGTGAAGTGGGACAGAGGAGGGCTGTGGGTGGAGGGCCTGGGAGGGTTTTAGATCATTTACACTCCAGCCAAACAGCCAGCAAGTGTTTAAATGTGCCAGTTAAGCCACTGGGCGTTCTCCCCAAAGTGCCCTGCTTCCCGGTGTCTGCGAGGGGCCTGATATAGCTCCCCTAGAGGCCCCTGCAGCCTGCGTCCATGTCCTGGGTACGCTGCTGAGCAGGACCAGTGCCCTCTGATGTCCCCTCCTGGGATGGGCATCTGCCCCCAGGACACCTGCCTCCCTTTAAAAACCTTCTTTTGCTCCCATCCAAGACTTTCCCTGAACTTCTCTTACAGCTTAATCATGTCTTTAGTCTGACTTCTTCGGGGAGAAAAAGGGAAGGTTTTGTCTGTCGGAGGGCTCTGACTAACAGATACATTCAACTAAAAGATTCATAAGTAAAAGGCATTTTAATCTAGGGAGAAACAGAAAGTGTTCTCATCATTCACTTTAAAAATTAAGAACTTGGAACATGACACTATTAGAAATAGAACACTGCAGTCTGCTGATAACTCAGTTTTATACTTTGGCAAGTGTGGGCTGAGACAAAGGGAAGACGGAGAAAGAAACTAGAAAGTGAAAGAAAAGACTGAGGTTCAAGAAACACAGATACGCAAGTACAGGCGGAGAGAGGGGGGGAGGGAGAGTGACAGGGAGAGAGGGAGAGAGGGAGAGAGAGGGAGAGAGAGGAAGAGAGAGAGAGAGAGAGGGAGAGAGAGGAAGAGAGAGAGAGGGAGGGAGAGAGGGAGAGAGAGAGAGAGGGAGAGGGGGAGAGAGACAGACAGGGAGAGAGAGGGAGAGAGAGAGGGAAAAGGACAAAAGGACAAAAGTCTGCTTAGCTCAGGTAACTGAAAAGGAGTGAGAGGAGGTATTTGGTGGTCAGATCTCCTTGAGGCTTCCTTCCCAACTCCTGACCTTCGGATGCACTGCTGCTAACTGACCTGAGGCCTGTGCATTTTTGCAACAGAAGCCAATTGAAAACATTCCCTCTTTGCCATCAGCCTTTGCAGGGCTGCTGTAACTTTGATGATGTCCTTCCCAAGATGCAGGAACTGTGACTGGATAAGGAATTCATGACTTGACTCAAGAGGAGAAGGCAGCAGCAGGCCAAGAAATGTCCCTCCCAAGGGACCCAAGCCCCCAGGTCTCCCGGCCCCCAGCCCCCGAACCCGCTTCTGGGTGCAGCGCAGGATGAGGAAGGTCTCGATGCTGTGCTCCTTGAGGTAGGCGTTGCGCTCGCCCCCACAGCCCGGCTCCACCTCGTAGTCTCCGTTCAGGTAGTTGAGTGTGGCCTTGGTGATGTGGATGCGCCTGCAGGTGGGGAGGGAAGCGGGAGAGGGGGAGGCGATCCGAGCTCAGCGCTGTGGCTGCTGTGCAGACCCCAACTGCCACCACACAGGCACGGTTCCAAGTCTGGCTCAAATGCTGACCCCAGCCTCGATCCCCACCTCGAAGTCCTGTGTCCCTCCAATGTCATCAAAATGCATGAGGTAGGGCCCGCTCAGCCCGTGTGCACCATAACCATACTGCCTGAAACTTTGCAAACCTGCTCAGGAACCAGCAGTGGTATCAGCTGCGTCCAAATCCCCGCCTGGTATGCATGTCCTTCTTAACACAGGTTTTTCCCACTGGTCCCTAAAAGGCCATCTGCTCTACTTCCATTCCTTGGAAGACTGAGTTTCCCTCTCCTGTGTCTGTCCTTGCCCCATCCCTCAGCCCGATGCTCTCCAGCCCCACTGGCCTTGTCTGTCCAGCCCTGCCCACCATCCAGGCCAGCTCACATTCCACCTCTTCTGTCCTGGGGACCCCGGAAGTTGTCTGTGGTCCCTCCCCCCTCTAGAGCTCTACCCTGCCCACCGTATCTTGGTAAAGTTGACCTGGTGCTCTCTACAACTTGCCATGTGTCATGTAAGTAATTTGTCAAGTTGAAGAATTTCTGCTTAAAGTCTGCCAGCCCCAGGATTTCAAGACTCTCCTTCCTGCTCACCCCAGCCCTGATGCTCCCAGGCGCCCTAAGTGGGCCTGGGCACAAGGCTCCGCCAGCCGGCCCACAGCCCTCACTCACCCAGCCTTGCCTCCAGCCTCCATGTGGTTGGCCAGCGTGACGTCGTTAGACCAGACGTCGAACTGCCACTTCCTGAGACCAAGGACACCGCAGTGTACTCGCCCGCTGTGAATTCCCACGCGCATGTTCACGTTCACCCCTGTCACCTCCCGGACCAACCTGGGGATGGAGCAGGGGTGAGGCTGGGAGAGGGTCAGGGGCCAGGCACAGAGTGGGGGTGAGGCTGGAAGGCACGGGGTCAGGGGCCCTGTCAGAAGATGCAGGGGTCAAAGAGTCATTTCTCTCCGGGCCAGGCCAAACCCAGCCTGAGACTATTCAACCTGGAGGGTGGGGCGCGCCCCCCACCCCAGCCCCGGGGCTGTGACCTGTGAGAGGCGCTGCTTCCTGGCTTCGTCACAAGGTGGCGCAGCAGCTCACACTAAATCTCAGGGCCCGCGGCTCCCCCTCCCTAGGGCACCTGGGGCCATGGCTACCCTCAGTCAATTAAATTGGGTTCCGAAAATGCAAATGAACACTAGTGCCGGCTTGAGCCAGACAGGGAAGTTACGGCCAATACAAACCCCGTTCATATAATGCTCTTAGATTTATCCACATTGCTGGGAAACAGAAAGGCGGGTAACAGAGGACATACACGTCTGCCCAGGAAAGAAGGGGAGCCCAGGCAGGGCCAGGGGACTAGGTGTCCTCTGTGCACCAGAAGGCCGCTCCAGTCCCCAATACGTGCACCGCGCATACCCAGGGGCTCCCAGGAGAAGGTGGGCCCCCTGTGGGAAGGGGAGCAGGACAGAAGCTACACATCTCCAGGTAGGTGTCTGCTCCCAGGGTCTGCGACAGAGGGCACAGTATGCATGTTTTAGGGACCTGGATCTCCCCGACACCCTGGAGAAGGGCCCACTCAGCTAGCTGTGGGCCGGCAGTCTGACCATGAGAACTCCAGCGCACCCCACAAGGGAGAGGCTGGCACGCACCCAAGGGAAGCTTTAGGGCATCTGTCATTTCTCTTGTCCCAGGACCAGCTCTGCAAATACTCGACTGGAGCCGTTCCTTCCATCCACAATGCTTCTGGCAGCTTGCTTAGGTTGATGGTATCTCATTCTACCTTCCCAGCTTTCCTCCAAGGCCACCTCCTTCAGGAAGCCCCTGGTCCTCTCAATGGACTCAGTGGCTGCCTCCATGACACCTCCCACCATCATCTGCCTCCCTTTCCGGGGGTGTCTGCTCGGCAGCCCGGAATCAGGGCAGTGGAGTCCCAGCCTCTCCCCCTCAATAGACCCCATGCTTCTGGGCGAGGGGCCCACTGGCTAGCCCGGGCCCGTGGGGGCCCTCAGCAAACACTGCCCAATGGAACTGAGCCAAATATAATGGACCAGGCCACTTCCTGGCCTGCTACTCTGACCTCTGACCTTGCCCACAGTGGCTTTCCCTCTGCCTCTGCCCAGACTACATCTAACGCTCAAAGTTACTGAACCTGGATGCGACCTCTGACCTGCTCCCTGGATGACATTTAAGCTTGGGTTGTCCATGATTTTTAATGACCGGGGCTCCTTCTATGGCAACAATGCCCAAGAATCGGCCCACGTCCTTTTTCCTGTACTTCCAGGAAGGATGGGTTTTCTTGAAACACCTGCGTTTGCCTGCCCCTGCCTAGGCATATCACCCTGGAGAGCTGTTCATCCCGTGAGCCTGACCTTCCCCGTCTGGGAAGAAATGGGCTGGAGGGTGCACGCTGGCTGAGCGAGGACCAGAGGACACAAGAGACTGCAGTGGTGGAGCCACGCCTCCCGCCAAGCCCTCCCTTCCTACAGGACGCGCTCCTCAGGGAGCAGCTTCCCAGGCTGCTGTGGGGAGCCCAGGGGAAGGCCCAACACCTACAGCTGCAAACCTGCCCGCCCACGAGGCCGGATGGTCCTGGGGAGATGGCCTTGCCCCACTGTTCCCCTCCTCCATCCGTCCAACCAGGTGGCCAGCCAGTCCATCACTTGGGCTGTGGACAGTCGCCCTGCAGACAGGCAGGCCCCCTGGAGAAGGGACGGCGCTCCTGGACATGGACAGTCTCCACTGGAGACAGGCACTTACGAGATGGCCTCAATCATGTCCATGCCCATCTCCACGCAGCAGTGGGCGTGGTCGGCCCTGGCTTCAGGCAGCCCCGAGACGCAGTAATAACAGTCCCCCAGGATCTTAATACGTAAACAGTGATTCTCCTGGAAAGCAAATTAATTTAAAAAATTAAAAATAGCAGGACAGTGAAGTGGGAGGGAAAAAAAACTGGAAGCAAACGGATTCACTCCATGCCTGGAATAACTTCCCTTTTAGGGCAGTGAGCACAGACCCAGTGCGGGCATCCCACGGTGGGGGCCCGTCCCGGGCAGGCCTATCCGAAGCCTTGGGGGACAGAGGACAGGCTGGGCAGCCCTCGGAGCACTCCAGCCTCCTCCATGCCACAGCAAACAGGGCAGACGCCTCAGCCCAGCGTGAGGAAGGCCTCAGGCTGAGGCCTCAGGCTGAGTGGGAGTGTCCCCAGCCCCACCACACCCCCTGGAGCGGGCCTTGACTCTCGGCCTAAAGTTCCGGAAACGGTTTTCTGATTATTCTCCTTTTACATTTAAAATGAGGAAGAATTAAGATTTAATTTGCCTGACCCTCTGCCTGAGTTTTTATCACAGTTCTGCTCAATAAATAAAATCTTAAAAAAAGAAAAAGGACAAGAAAAGCCCTGACCGGTGAGGCTCAGTGGGTCTGGCACCACCTGCAAAGTGAAAGGTGGCCCGCTCGATCCCGGTCAGGGCCCAGGCCTGAGTTGCGGGTTCTGTACCCGGCTGGGTGGGGCACGTGGGAGAAGCAACTGATTGATGATTCTCTCCCTCCATTTTCCCTCTCTAAAAATAAATAAATAAAATCTTAAAGAAAAAGAGTCTGCTCAACCAGCAAGTAAGTACTGAGACACCCACAGGGCTGAAGTGCCAGCCACAGGGACAGTGACGGCTCAGCAGTCACCCGGCGGCCTCTCTGTGACTGGGACTGAGATGCAAGGCCATTAATCACCCCTCTGAGCTGCCAAGTCCGCCCCCAGAACGTCCGTTTATGAAGCTGGACACCGGGACTCATTTGAGGCTCACCCATGCCCAGTGCCAGGTGTGATCTGTTCCCCTCGCCCGCGTGCCGCGGTAAAACAATCGGCGAGCTGTGGCCCAGCACTCACGCCTGCAGAGGGCGAAGGGGACATGACCGAGCGCTGGCCCTCGATGGTGGGTGGCCCTGACGTACAGTGGCTCCACAAGGGCCTGGAGCATCACCCCAAGCCACAACAGCTGGGAAATGGGACAAAGTGTGAGCAAGGACTAATGAAGGAAGTGCCATGCACCCCTCCCCGCCCTGGGTGTTGCTTCCACTTTGTCCCAAGGTTGAAGAGTCCTCTCTGGAAGCCTCTGGGGGTGGTCCACGGCTGTCTACAGACCACTCTGCCCAGCTTCATCAGGACAGTGGCTCTATGGCACCTAACTTGCCCCCCTGAAGAGAAATTCCTCGGGGGTCTGGGCAGTGTTGCCTGCAGGCCTCACCCACCCCCTCGCACCGAGGGCGGGCTCACTTACCTGCTCCCTCAGACCTGTGACTCTGAGAAAGCATCTCCAACTGAGTGTGTGGCCGGGGCTGGCACAGGGCAGAGGGGCACACAGCCACCGTTGCCAGTCGCCAGTCCCCAACAGCAGGCTCTGCCCTGCAGGGCACACCCTGGCACAGTGCCTGTCCCTGGGGTTCATCAGGTCCCTGACCACAGCACCCTCCCTCAGGCAGCCCAGGTCCAGCCACCCTGCTGGCCCTGGCTCAGGCGCTGGGTACCCGAGGGCATGGGCAGGGTGACTCACCGCAGCCAGCTTGTCGAAGCGGGCGAAGAGCTCGTTGAGGGTCATGACCAGCTCTTGGGCAGTGCACTGCGATGCCAGGCTGGTGAAGCCCTCGATGTCAGCAAACAGGATGCTGGGGACACAGGTGGAGGAAGACCCCATTGAGGGCAGAAGCTCAGGGGGATGCAGCCAGGTTCTCCCTTGGCCTTAGGAGGGCTGCCAGCCAGCAGGAACCCCGGGAAGCTCCACATCGCTGCTGGGGAGGGCACACAGAGACCCCAGCCGTGGAGCCCCGAGAATGCTGCCCTCACCTTGCTGACACCTCCAGTCCTTCTTTCTGTATTCTCACTGCCACCCAGGGGGACAAGGGGGTGGGGGCACAGGAGGCCTGGGAGGATACATCTGCCTGAGTTTACCACAGACAGGGGCCTGGCCCCCAATTCTCCAGCACCTCCTGGGTCAGCCTGTGCTTGACCCCAGAGCCGATTCCCTGAAGGTGGCTGGGCCTGAGGATGGGAACCTTTGATTCTTCCGTTCTGGAAAGTGTTTCAGGACGAAATGGTGGCCTCACAAAGGCCTCGCTTCATACGCAAGGGAATCTGACCCCAAGCTCTCCATCCCAAAGAAATCCTCGAGAAGGGACAGACTAAAGGAGGCCTAGGGCAGAGAGAGAAAGGCACAGCCAAGAAGCACCTCTGGAAGGCCCCCGACTTGCCCCACCAGCTCCTTCGGTCTCATCCGCTGGCACCTGTCAAATGCCCCAGTGGGCCCCTACGTTGCACGCTGTGGCTCTTTTATGTTTCTGAAGTTTTTGTTTCCAAGACTGAAACATCTTCCTTTTGTTTCACAACCGACACCCAGAGGGAAGGCCCCAGGGCCAGAATGTGGAAGGGCCGCTAGAATTTCCATCCCGAAGTGGACACACAAACGCACCGACTCTTGTGTACTGAGATGTTCTAGATGGTCTGGCAGGGGGCCGGGAGCTTCCAGCACGTCTGCCACCAGGCCCGCAGGTGGCCCAGAGCTCCAGGGCTGGCCACGCCCGTCTCACAGAAGCAGGCAGAGGTGGCATCATGCCAGGGCCCCCCAACCCCAGCTGCAGCCAGGGCTCCTTCCACCACTCCACGGGCCTCCAAGGCTCCCAGACTGACAGTCCCACTTTAAAGTGACAATGTAGGACTGAACATATTTTGTCATTTTATTCTGAAAATGTGTGGGCTCATTAAGCATGTCTTTTTATTCTGATGTTTGACATCTGGGGCCTTACACGCCCTGGGAAGCCTGTCCCTCCCAGGCTAGCCAGTTCCTAGAGACAGTCAACAACTCACCTCATGGTCTAGAGCCCCCACCGCAGACTCTCCCACCTGGGCCACTGGTCCCCTGCCCTAATCACCCTGGGGACAGGTGCCAGAAAACCCAGGACAGTCCTAAGCCTGCAAACTGTGTCTCACCTGTTGCTTCCCCCAGTAAAGGCTCTTGCCCACACTCTCCCCCTCACTCTGCCTCCTGCCTGCCCCTGACGCTTCCCGGCCTGGCCACCCACAGCACACGGGCCCTCACCTCTTGAGAACTGTAACAGACCATCTTTCCGATGGAAATCATCTCCTGGACTCACACCTGAATAATAAAACCTACACTTTAAAACAAGTGGACACTGTTCTAAGCACTTTGTGTTAACTCATTTAAGCCTCACAACCACCCTGAAGTTAGTCCCCTGCTCTTCCAGGTGAAACAACTGAGGCACAGAGAGGTTGAGTCACCTGCCCAAAGCCACACAGGCAAACTGGTGCCAGAATCCAGGAGTTCAACCAGTAAATATCATGCTGTCTGCTGGCCTGCAGTCATCTTAAGTGAGTAAGGTCACAATTCTATGCTCTGGCATTGTATGTGAGGCACGTGGGCTGCTGCAGGTAGGCGAGTCCAGGACTCCATCAAGAGGGCACACGCTCAGCAGCTGCTTGCCAGCTCACGTGGAGGGAAGTGGGGACAGGCTGGGCCGCAGGAACGTGTGTCCTGAGGCTCCAGTCAGGCTGTGCCCCCTCCCAGGGAATGCACCCGAGGGCTGCCCCCAGGTCCCAAGCCTGGAGAAACAGCTATCTCCCAGGGCTTTTCTGGCCACTCTGGTCCCAGCCTGGGTCAGTGAGACATCTAAGGAGGAAAGCCAAAGAGAGTGAGGAAATGCAGGGGCATGGCAAGAGACGAGACAGATGAGGGGAAAGGCAAAAAGTGGGGAGCAGGAGGAGCAGAGAAGAGACACACTATCCCTTCAGGCCACAGGACTCTGGACATCAGAGGAGCTGCTCCCAGCCAGGCCCAGCGCTCAGAAGATGAAAGGCAGTCGTGAGTCACCACCAGGCTTTGATGCCCGGTGTCTGACAGGCAGACAGGCTCAGCGCCCGCCCGCCCGGGGGAGTCTGGGAGCCTCCGGCACTTTAGGTGCCAAAGGTGCGAGTGAGGAGAAGCCCCCCCTCCCGATGCTGATCTGGGCTCCCTAACTAAGTGCGGACCCCCATCCTGGCCGCTGCCCCACGCGCCCCAGGAGGAAAGAAAAGCCTCTCCTAGCCTACGACAAGCACCGTTACATAGTTGCTCTGGAATCTTTAACTCTCAGGAAAGCAAAGCCAAGGCAAGCTGAGGGCAAAACTGGCTGCTCCAGGGTCAAGGAGCACGGCCAGCCGACCTCACTCTTTCAAAGGCAAAGCCCGTGACACCAGGCCCAGCAGCGGTTCCACTCTGGGTCCCAGGCTGGTGAGATCCCAGTAGGGAGGGGATAAATCTCCAGACTTGGCAGAGGCAGGAGAAGAAAAAAGAGAATGGGCCGCTCCAGGAGGCCTGAGGCACGTGGGTGTGAACCACAGGCACCTGTCTGAGCTCACCTAGCCACTCAGGTAGGACAGGTAGGTGTCTGCCCTGTATGGACGTGGACAGGCCTGGACCATTCTCCTTCTCCACAGGTGGCCTCGCTGGGCCACAGAGGGCACTTTGCTCTGCTGCAGCTCTCGTCCTGCTGGACCGGTGGTTCTCAGACCTGGTGCCTGTCAGACCCTCTGGGGGCGTTTACGAGGAGTGGTCCAGAGCCCCGCCCCCAGAGATTTGAACACAATTGGCCTGGGGCAGTGTTCTGCCATTGATTGTTCTTTGCTCTGTTTCATTTTAAGCTTTCCTGGTGGTTCTGACGTGCAGCCAGGGTTGAGCACCACCGCACTAGTTCAAATGGCACCTTCTCGAGGCGGCTCCCACCACCTGTGTGAACCCCAGCCCTCCCGTGTGTCTCTCCCCTCCCAGCTGTACTTCCCCCGCCCGTCACCATTTAATATGCCATTTATGTTGCTGTGGTGGCTATCTATCATTATGCCCCTGTCGGTCTCTCCCTATTAGAATATAAACTCCCTCAAGGGGGGGGGTAGTTTGGTCGGTTCCATTAACTGCTACATCCCAGCACAACGCCTGGCAGAATAAATGTCCAATAATGTACAGCTGAGTGACTGAGTGAGGACAGGTCTTGTCTACTTGCCTCCTGCTCTATCTGTCCCCACCCCCCTCACATACACACACACACACCTAGCACAACATGGAGAACACAGCAAGTGCCTGTGTATCAGATCCCTAGGCCGGCTGTAACAAAGGACCACACACTGGGTGGCTGAAAACAGCGGAAATTCATTCTCTCACAGTCCTGGCACTGGAAGTCAAAACCAAGGTGTCCGCAGGGCCACGCCCCTGAGACTCTGGGTCCAGCCCTCCCTCGCCTCTTCCTGGTGGTGGCTGGCCAGCCTGGGCACCTTGGCTTATAGCTGCTTCACTCTAGTCTCGGCCTGTCCTCACGTGGCGTTCTTCCTGTGTGTCTCTCTCTTCACAGGGCATTTTCCTCTTCGTATCAGGACCAGTCACAGTGGTTAGGGGCCCACCCTTCTCCAGCACAACCCCTCCTAACTTGATTTCATCTACAAAGGCCCCATTTCCAAATAAGGTCATTCACAGGTACCAGAGGTTAGAACTTCAACATATCTTTTAGAGGGACAAAATTCAACCCACAATGGTGCCTAACATATTTTGGCTGAATGGAAGAGAATATTCATAGTTTCAAAGCAACCAAGAAGCAGAACCAGTAACTCTAGTAGCTCTTGCTTCTACCCCACCGGGCCTCTCAGAGTCCCATGCATGTCATCTGAGACATGAGCCTGCAGAGCCCAGGCCCAGCACCCAGGAGACTCTCCAGAAATGTCCAGGCAACACATGGAGAGATGGTGGCAGGCCACGGGCAGCTTCCTGGTTCTGTGCCAGGAGACACTGGCAATGTTGGTGTGTGAGGGCCTCCAGGCAGCTTGGAAAGCCTTACCCGCCTGCCAGTCTCCTGGGGTTTACTCTTCCATGGCCCCTCCCAGCACCTTCGACAGCTGCTGAGGGACCAGGGAGGGGCAGGCTGGGGCAGCTCCCTTCCTTCAGTGGCAGGACAGAGCCACCAGCCAGTCTGGGAGGAGGGGGCTTGGATCAGGGCTCCCAACCCGCACAGCAGCTTGGACAGGGCCCTGGAGAGCCCCGCTCTGAACCCCTGCAGCATCTCCCATGTATCTATGGAAACACTGCCACCTCCACATCTCCCCACTTCCTGTCACAGGCGGGTCACACTTCTTTGCCGTCCTGGAGAGGATTCTGCTCAGTGACTGTCACTTCTGGAGGCTCCTGTTTGACAAGGTTTACCCAGAGGCAGACTGGCTGTGCCGCTGGCCGGCCTTTCCTGCTCTGCTCCTTGGTGACTCTGAAGGCCTGCCTGTACAGCACCTGCCCGGGGCCCGGACACGCTGCAGGTGCTAACTCGTCAATCAGCTCCCACTCGAGAACTCATGTTGGGAACGTGACCAGGCCCTGACGGCGGGCGCACAGAAGCCACCAGGCCCACTCTAGCTGTGTGCGCCTCCCTAATTGCCTGCCATCCGTCACGCGTGGCCGTCTGCATCCCACTCCAGAGGCAAGAGTGGGCAGGCACTCCGTCCCAGTTAGCACACTAGGCCCCTCAGCGATCCCTCACAGCTTCGGCTCAGCTTGGCCGCACGTGTTGTTGGCTAAGCGCATTTCCTCATGGCTGCTTCCTCTCGCTGCCAGCAGGCCCTGTGACTTGATGAAGCTGTCGGGGGTCTGACCCTGTTCCCGTGCGTTCCACATCCAGCAGCATCTCTGAACACCCAGGGGAGAGTTCGCCCAGTGGTCAGGCAGCCGGCATTGCGGAGGACCTGCTCCTCTGACCTCCTGCATTCCTCGGCATTACTCAGAGAGGGAACTCGAGAAATGCCAAGAGCAAACCATCTGTTAAGGTGGGCCTCGGAGGAGCCAGGGCCTGAGGAAACAGAGGTCATGGGGGGAGTAGGAAAGGGGGATGGCAAGGTCTCAACCCAGCTCCTAGGAGGTTGGGCCCAGCAGGAGCTGAAGGTCGGGGAAGCAGGGCAGGAAGTGCCCTGGAGGCCCCCTGCATGTAGCCCGGGGAGGCCCAGCTGCAGGCCAAGGGTCTCTTCTGGACCAAGAGGGCTGCCCGCTCCAGTGTGCCCTCCATCTGCTCCAAACCATACAACCTGGGGAGCCTCTTGGGTCCATCCATGCCCCTTATAAGATAAACGAGGAGCGATGGTCACTCACATGCACTAGGTGAACAGCACAACCAGGGGTAGTCTTATCAACACCTGGCTCAGAATGGCCACCCACGACTGGGCGTGTTCCAACGGGGGGTGGAAAAATGACCGCAGCCAAGCCTATGAACTAGGAGCACCCAGAGACCCATCTGAGGGCAGAGCTGGGACAGGAGAGGACACTGAACACTGTTGTCAGCACAGATTCCTCCAATGGGAGAATCTGCCTGAGCCAGCCATGCACTGTCCACTCCCACAGATGGGACACCCTCCTTCCGAAGGTGGCTTGCCCATCAGGGCCCAGCCCAGGGGTCTGGGGTTAGCGTGCGCCCTGAAATCGATGCTGCCAGCCTCAGTGCCTCCTGGAGACCCCGTTCCATCCCGAGCCCTCGATCTTGTTCCTGACCTCAAGTCCTGCCCCACCACCCAGACAGTGCCCCACCCTACAGACTGTCTATTACGGGGTCTGCAAGGGCCGGGAAGTGCCTCTCAAAGGAGAAACCGGAGAGGGAGAAGGGACTGCACCGAGCCCGAGTGGCTCCCAGGGGCCCGTGGGGCTGAGGATGGGCGCTTTTTCTTTTGTCTGCGCTGCTCTTCTTCTCCAGTGTTTCTACAAAGATCCTACATCCTTTATGTGATGCAACAAAAATGTTTGTTTCTAAAAGGTTGGCAACAGTTACATTCTTCCTCTAAGGCCCGACGACGACAACTCTTCCATAGTCACGGTGTTTCCTTCGACGTACCCAGCCCAGACCAAGCCCTCTTGTGTCTGAATTCTGACTAGGATCAGAATCGCGAATCTCCATGGATTCCAGTAGTTTCAAAGACAAAGCCTGACGTGGGGTCGGTGGGTCAGTGCCTCCTCGCCCTGACCCCTCCTCTCTCCCCATCCCCCCAGGGCATCCGCTTCGACCCCAGAGAGCCCAAACAGTAAGCCCTTGCGAGCTGCCGGCCCCACGCCCCACGATCCCCACTGCATGTCCCAGGACAAACTCAGGCTTGCAGTCAAGGCCCAAGCCCAGGCAAGGACACGAAGAAATCGGAAACCCCATGCGCTGTTGCTGGAAAGGCAAAATGGCGAATCACTATGGCAAAGAAAAAAAAAAAAGTATGGGCTCCTTTAAAAAAAAGGTGTTTAAGTTACCACTGATACACCGATGTCACTTCTCTGTATGTACCCGAAAGAACGGGAAACGGGGACTCGAAGAAACATCTGCACACCCACATTCAGAGAGCGTTGTCCCCAACAGTCAAGGGGGGAGGCAGCCCAGGTGCCCATCAGTCAGTGTGTGGATGAGTGTGCACACAGAGGGGTATTACTCGGCCTTGAAGGAATATCCGACACGCTCCAATGTGGATCCACTCTGAAGCTGACATCATGTTCACAGGGAAAGAAGCCAGACACGCAAGGGCGGGTACCACACGATGCCACGTGTGCGGGGACGACAGTGGCCTCATCCGCAGACAGAAAGCGGACCCGCCAGACGGCGTCGGTGTGGCTGCACTTAATGCTCCGGAACTGCACGCTGGAGGTGGTGAAAGTATGAATTGTGTGTGTCTGTCTTCCCACAAGTAAAACGATTGATTGATTGTGATTAATTAGAAGACCCAACCCCAGTGGCTCCCTGAACAGGCCCAGCTGGGGGCTCGGGCCGCTGCTCCCGCAGCACCCGGCTCGGCCCGTCCTCACTGCTGAGGGCTGTGTGCTCCCTCAGGGGCACACGCACCATCTTTTCCATCGACTCCTAGTCACGCCTGGCACATGTAGCGGCCCAATGTCTGGGATGAATGAGATAATAATACAAAGGCCACATATCTATAATGGGTATGAGTACTGCTGAGTTGAGAATACTTTTCTTAATATCAGGTTGGAGACAGGAATGCCAGGCGCTTATGGACCAGCCCTCACATGGCCTGTCGGCCAGGGACAGGGCTGGAGGTGAACACACCCCCTCTCCGCCCACAGGGTGCACGATGATCCACTCCCGGCTAACTGAGCACCGCGGACACTGTGGCGAGGTCATTATAATTCAGAACCACGAGGTAGCTGAGCCAGACGGCGGAGTGACCTGGGGATGCAGCCAAGTCCTTGAAGGAGACAGGAGAGGAGATAATAACCTTACAAGGGAGAGGTCTGTGAGAGAGGGGGAGAGCGGGGAGGGCGGGCTGAGGGCAGGGCAGCACTCCCTAGACCTTGCCACAACCTTGCTATGGAGCAGGGGGTAACTCGTTTTCACACCTGGGCCAACGGCCCCTCTTCTGGCCCCTGGCTCCAGCCCCACAGGGCTCCCGAGTCCCCGAGAATGAGCCTCTGATTCGAGCCAGTGCACCCAAGACTCCATCCCTGTGGTCCCCACAATGCAGCCCAATCAGGAACAAGTTTGCTCAGCAGAGGACAGGGCCCTCCCCACCACCCACAACCTTTAAAATCTTAAGGGGTCCAGCACGGGGACAGGTCAACCAGCTGCAGGGCCATCCTCACTCAGCAGAGAGCCCTGTGGAGGGGAGAAGCCTTCCACACCCTCTCAGGCCTTCCCGGCCCCTGAGACCTTTGGGGTGCTGGGTTACCTGACCCTGAGGCTTGTCTGAGAGCCTGCTCCACCTCCATGGGGCAAACAGTCTGCAGCCACCTCCCGGGACAGGAGTCCTGCCTGAGGCTTTGCACACCCTACCTCACCCCCCTCCCAGCACCCCTGCAGGGAGCCTGGGGAGGGGGGGTCCACCCCTGCTTGTAGGCTTTGCCCTCTGTAACCTTCATCACAGCTACAGCAGAACAACTGGGCAGTGAGCTGTGTGACATCTATTCTACACCCTCGGAGAATGCAGGCTCAGCCCCTCCTCATGGGGAACATTCCCAACTTACTAATTAATCTGTGGTTTAGCATGTGTCTTCCCGAACAGAAGGTGAGCTTCCCAGTGTCAGGGACAGTGTCCCCCTTTATCCCCTGCCTTGAGCTAAATGTCTGTGAGCTGGAGGTCCCCACCAAGGGAGGCAGACGCAAAATATCTGCTGAGCGGAGGACTGGGCAGACATCACTACTCCCACGTTACAGGTGACGGGCTGAAGCTCAAATTGGGTGACTTGCCCAAGTTCCGAGAGCTACTGTGGCAGAGTAGGGTGTGACCCAGTCTGCTCAACACAAAACCTTGGTGTCACCTGGTTTCTGGCTGCATCTGTATCTTTACTGTGACTCATGGGGATGTGCCTCCTCCTGGTGTGGTGCTTCTCTGTCCCCTCCCCCCAAACCCAGTATCCCTCCTCCCAGGCAGAGCACTGGGAGCCCCACGCCACAGCAACCTCTGCTGGCATGTGCTAGGCTCTTATCACAGGAATGGGGACAGCATGGCCCACCCCTGACCCCGGCACTGCCAGCTACAGGAGGGGCAGAGAGCTGGGAGGAAGGTGGGGATAGGCAAGAGGGCTCTCAGCCTCAGCTCGAACATCCCAGCAATGGGCCTCAGTCCCTGCTGACCTGTCCAGCCAGAGGGGCTGAAACATCTCCATCTGTCACCGCATATCAGACAGGAAAGGCATGGATGAGGCCCCCGGGGTTGCCTGGCCCCTGGCCTGCCTCCCCCACAGCTGGTGGTGCATCGGACCGAAGCACCCGACAAGCTCCCGGCAGTCCTGGGCACTGTCTGCTGCACTGTCCTCCTCGGGGCGGCGAGAGCAAGGCCACAGAGAGCCGAGGCGCCTGTCTGTCACCCACCCTGCCCAAACTCTTCCCTCCCCACGAGCCGCTTCCCCTCCCATAGATCCAGTCCCAATCTGTCACACCGCAAAGCTGATTTACATTTTTTGTGGCCTTGCTCTCTGTGGGGCTGGAGAACAGCATGTCATCACCCTCTCTAAATATGCCTGTTCCGCAGAGACCCGACGAATGTGACTCATCACCCTTCCACTTTCCAGCTAGAGAATCCCCAGGCTTGCTTTGTTGACAGGAGTGTGATAATAGTCACAACAATAACAGCCACAGAGCGATTGTCACTCCCAATCACTGCACGCCGCTCTGCGCCAGACACTGTGCCGAGCACCTTCCTCACATTATCATGCTGACTCTTCACAGCCCTATTACGCAGGCGCTCTTCCTGTCCTGTGATACAGATGAGGAAACTGAGGCTCGGGGGGCTCAGTGCCTACCGCCTGCCCCGGTCACACGGCCAGGAAACACTGGCTTGCCTTGCGGAGCTGCCCAGCCCTGGGCCCCCGCTCCCAAGTGCGTTTCCACACTGTGATGTCACCCTCCACCTGCTGCTCCACGCCCAGCCCGAGCCAGACTGGAGCAAGCTATGCACAACCCCCCCCACCCCCCCGCCCCAGAGCTGCTGCATCCAGAGCGGCCATGGAAGAGGGGAAGGGCCCAGCAGTGTATTTGCATGATAGCTCATAACCGGCCTCTGATGTGCACCCATCACCTCTGGCCTTTCAGAGTCAGAATTATGTCTGTCCCAGGAAAATGATGACATCTAGGCTTCTCTCTCCTTTCATCTCTCTCCTGATTGCTGTCATTCATCCTGAGCACGTCCAAGAACAGAAATGCTCCCACTGGGGCTGAGGTCTGCTCCTTGCTGTGCGGAAGCTGGGCCCTTCTGTTCTTTCATCCACTCAAAGTCATGGCCTCTCTGGGAGAGGAGGGCCCAGGGGTGGGCCACTCCTTGTGGTGGCCAAGAGGCCCGAGTCAGGCCTCTGACTGAACCCTGTGGCTGGAGGGCCCAAGAGCCAGCCACCGTGGGCTGGGAATAAGATGGCACTGCTGTGTGGAGAGAGGGCAAGGGACAGGGCAGAGAGCAGAGGTGACCGGATGTGCCGAATGTGCCGAGGCGCTAACCGAGCCAGGCTGAGAACCTGTGCCCTGAATGGAGGACTGATTCCGAGGGGCAACGTTGTAGCTTTCTCTGGCGGCGCACTTTACATTTTAACGCAGTCTGTTGAAAGCACTGCTGAGCTCACAGCGGTCAAGGAAGGCGCCTTCTGTCCACGCACTGCCTGGAGCGACGGCAGGGCCGGCAGGGCAGTGAAGATGGGACAAAGAGAGAACATTCCAGAAGGGGCAAGCTCAGGGCTTCGGATGTGCGGGATGCTTGGCAGGTCACTCCTTCCCACTCGAGCCTGGGGTTTGCTCTGAAACGGAGGGCCGCTTCTTACACGTCAGATGGCGGAGTGGACAGCCAGAGGGGGCATCCGTCAGACATGAAAGGCCCCGGGCAGGTCCTCAGCCACATGCACCCCCATGCACAGGCACACACGCAGGCTGGAAGCCAAACCTCTCTCCTCCGAGTCTCTTTTTGACCTGGGGGTCCCCAGGATTCTTTCCTACACAATCTCACGTGAACTCCTTCTACCTAGGCGTGTGAAAACACCTGAGCAGTGGTCAGGCTGTGGGAGAGCTCTGAGATCCAAAGCTTTCCGCGGGGGATTCTCTCACGTACCCAGCTATGGATCTGAGACAAGCTCATCTCTGTGCCTCAGCTTCCTTACCTGTAAAACGGAGATAATAATAGCGCTGACCCCTTATATGTATTGTGGGAAGGAGTGAATGGATGAAAGTATGTAGAACAGTGTATGGGTTACAGGAATCTCTCTGCAAGTACCAACTGTCAGCAATCCCTCCACCAGAGAGGACAGAGGCAGGGGTGAGGAGGGGAGGGAACCAGCAGTGGGAGCTCCTCCAAGGTCCGGACCCCCTCCCTCTGAGCTCAGCAGCTGAGCCTGCTGTCCCTGGGGATGCCTCCTGGGCACGGAGACCCAGCCAGGGGCAGCCTGCTTCCTGCTGCTGTCTGCAGGGCCCTGCCTGACAGTGGAGCGGGTGTGGCTCCGGAGAGGGGTGGGTGTGGGGTTGGGATGCCCCTTGAACTGGGGACAAACGTGCTGTGCAGGCACATTTTCTCCCGAAAGCTTCGAGTCTGTGTGGAGAGCTGGACAGAGGACACACAGGCAGAACTGACGGTCAGATTCCAGGGCACACTGGGGGACAAGGCGGCTCTGCCCGCTCTGTGTGAACACACAGTGCCCTCGCCGCTGCTGCAGCTGTGAGCCTCACCTTGGGTGGGTGTGCATCTGCGTGTGTGTGTGATTTTCGTTCTTCCATCTAATCCCATTCAGCTCAAGCCTCCAAAGGGCTCTCTCTACACCAACATAAGAGGACTTTTGGGTCCTAGAGAAACCTGCCCAGGGAAAAAGGGACTCTCTCAAAGGCAAGCCGCAGCTCCTTTTCTGGACCCATGGGAGGATTAGCGGGCCCTGCTGGGTGAAGGCCACCGTGTCGCTTCGTGTCCCCGTGGAACTCATAAGCAGATTTTGCACTCTATTAATCTACATCTGTTTGCACATCTCTGCTGTCGGCAGCATCTGTCCAGGGAGCAGCAGACATGCAATGAAAGGAGCATGGGCTTCGGGGTGCCAACCTGAGTGCCCCCCACTCCTGGCCCAGTGACCTCGGCCAAAGGTCTTAGCCATTTGGAGCTCAGTCTCTAAACCAGGGGTGCTGATAAGGGTCCCCGCCTCGCAGAGCTGTCAGGGGGATTGGCAATGAGGTGGAGAGCGCTGGTCCAGTGCCTGGCACACACTGGCTGAGAAGCTGTGGCAGCTGCTGGGTGGCGATGAAGACTGAGATGACGGTGGGGACGTGTGGGTCCCACATCGGTACTTTCTAGCCCCCCTGTTAGGCTAGCTGCTCCCCCAACAGCTGGTGGTGTGGCTTCTCCCTTCCCCTCCTCTCCCTGCGGCCTCGCCTCCTTCTCCCCCGGTAATTTTCTCTTTAATGGACCTAGAGGGGTGGCCCACACAACACACACGTCAAAGCCAGCAGCCCACCCTGCTGGGCTGTGCCCCCTTGAGGGGAAGGGAGTGGGCAGGTCCATCATCTCCTTTAGGGCTCTGTCCACCCACCCTGCCCTGGCCCCTCAGCCTCACTCCTACCTCACGTTGTCATGCTTCTGGATGTAAATCTTATGGAACATCATATCCTCCTGCTTGGCGTTGATGTCTGCTTTCATCTCCATGGCAACATGACGGGGAAGGACAGACAGCAGGAGCCTCTCCTGGGGAGGAAGCAGATGCTTTCGTCACAGCTCTTTCCACCTTCCTGGCAGTCTTCTGTCCTCTCCAGGTTGAGGCCTCCATACCTGCAAACACCTGCAGGAAAACCTCTCAGACCGCCCTCAAACTCATGGGGCTAACACCTGTGTTTGGGGGGGCACGGTGCTGGAGTCACACTCCCAGGGCTGCCTGACCCCCTCTCCCTGGGACACCTCCTGGTCCTTGGCGAACATGGGGACAAGGACTCCTGGTGGTCCTGTAGCACCAAACACCTGGGTCAGGGTCCTGCATGTCACCTGAGACTGTGTGACCCTGGGCGAGTCACTGAAGTTCCCTGAGCCCCAGGTTCCTCATCTGTCAATAGGAATGGGACTGTGAGGGCATTAGGTGAGGTCCATTCAATCAGTTACCAAATATTTGTTGAGCATCTGCCATGTTTTGGGCAACATGCTGGCTGCCAGGGGTTATAACAGAACTGGCCGGGCAAGGTTTGTCCTTCACAAAGCTCGCAACCTCACAGGGGTTACGGGGCCCTAGGGGGCACTGGGCAGGTACCTGACCTTGGCTGGGGAGAAGCTCAGAGGTACGAGAAGGCTTCATGGAGACCATAAAAATGAGGTGAAGAAGGGGGCTCCATTTCCATGTAAGGGACAGTGGCCCAGGAGAGAGGGAAAGCACGCCGACTTTGAGAGACAAGCTAAAACCTATTGACGAGGAGGTGGCAGAGGAGCAGGGAGAGGGGCCAGAGCCACACCATGGAGGGCAGGGTCACGCTGGCCTGTGCCAGGCTGGACTGCGCCTCTGCTCTGTGTTTTCCAGGCCCGCCCGCTCAGAGGCCCCGCGGCTTCCGGAGCAGCGGCCTCCACCTGCTCCCTCCACGGCCCACGGCCCACGGCCCACCGCCCACGGCCCACGCCCGCGCCAGGCTTGCTCTAGGGGTTCTCTCCTTGAGCCTCACCCTCCAGCCACCGGCCGGCAGCCCTCCTCGCTCTCCTGTCCATCACTTGGCTTCACCGGTGCTGGGTCGCCCCACGTGTGGCCCTAAGACTCTTCTCCAGCTCCTGGGTCTTTTCTGGCTCCTCCCCCTCCCCCTGGCCCCAGGTGGAACTTATCGACTCCTCTGTCCTGCTCGCTCCTGCCCTGGGAGCAAGGTTTCCACCAGCACTACCTCTGCGGTCACCTTGCCCCATCTCCTGTCCAAGGCTGCCAGTCCGATGTCTGGTCACCTTGACCCACACCCTAAACCACACTCACCTTCCCTGGCTTTCCCTCCCCAATGCTCCTCTTCTCCAGTTCCCTGCCTTCGCCCGTGATGCCCCCAGTCTTCTGGTCCCCCAGGTCCAGGCCCTGCCCGTGTAAACAGCTGTCTCTCTGAACCTTCGCTCTGAGACTGAGCCATGCCAAGCAGCCACAGGCTCTGTCCAGCACTGCCCGGGTCCTGCTGGCTCAGACACAAGCTCCTGGACTCGTTCTTTCTGTTCTGCACCCGCCTCCACCATCGCATGCCGTTCTCACCCGATGGTGGGATTCTGGCCACGCTGTCTGGCCAGACAGCTGCCCCTCAGCCCTCCGCCCTGCCTGTCCGGCCCCAGTCTCTCCAGGACCCAGCCTTACCCATGTCACCCCTGGCCCCCAAACCTCCAAAGCTTCCCTGGGTTCCACCAGCCACACCAAATGGGGATTCTTCTGGGCCCACTGAGCCTACTCCAGTCTTCCACTGCAACCCAACACCCTCCCTTCCCCCCACCTGCCAGCTTCCTGTGCCTGGTCTGCTCCCTGACACGCTCCCACTAACCCAGACCTCGCTGCCGCCCTCCCCCTTCTGGAGCCCCTCTCTGCCACCCCAGCCTCAGGTCTGGGCCTCCTTCAGGTCCGGCCTGGATGATGGGGCAACCTCACACCACTTTCTCTGTCTCCAAGTTTGCTGCCTTTCATCTAGCCTCTACTATAAGCCACTGAGTGATCTTTCTAAAACATACACCGGACCACATCACTGGCCTGAGTAAGACCCTTCTATGTGTCTGGAAGCTTGCAGGATCAGCCCAAACCCCAGCCTGGCCTAGAGCTTTTCCTGATCTGGCTCCTGCCCACCCCCTCTGTGCTCCCCTTCCGCACCCCCTGAACTGAAATATGCACTCTACTCCAGAGAGAGTGAAATGTGGGAGGCATCCCAAGCTTCTGATAGTTTTTTCTTGCCTTCGCACACAAGCCCCGCAGCTAGAACGACCATCCCCACCCAGCCCTCCTTCAGGCTCACCATCCCTGACCACTCCGTATTTCCATGGCCTATTAACGCGTCTCCCTTTGGTGCGAGCAATGAGACATCTCCCTGGGACGCGAGCAGCGTCCTGTTCAGCTCCACAGCCAGCAGCCGTGTGCTAGGCAAACACTGGAGGACCGGTGAGGGTTGGCGCTCTCCGCGGTTGGCCTAGGCCCTCCCACGCGTCAGAGAGCGTGGCCATCAAAGGCTATCTTGTGTTTACTGACCTCTCAGTAAACAGTTACTGGTGACAGAACACAAACTAAAGGACAATTCTGTGACAGTGCAGAACAACCAGGAGAAAGTGTGCTGAGGATGGCGTAGATTCACGAGACCCTTCTACATCTGTAATCGCGCCCGAGGCTGAGGGCCGGGGAGAGTGCGCAGAGGGTGGCCAGGGGGTAATGCAGAGGCCTCTCGTCCTGCAGCACCTAGGACCATCGCCTTTTCCGTCCAGGGCAGGGTGAGGCCGCAGAGCTGCTGGGATCTGGCTGGGTGAGGAGTGCCCGTCCCCACTCAGCATACCCCACACTCCCCTCCCCGGTGTCTTGGCCTGGAACGTGGCGTGGCAAACCTGTTTTCTCTCCCAAACCTCTATGGGCTGCTGGAATGTCTAGCCTGGCCACAGCCAAGACAGGAAAAACTGTGGTGAGCTGTAAAATGCTAATTCTTGCTGGAGAAAGGACAAGGTACAGAAGTGAGAGGGACGGTCCCCAACGTGGAAAGAGAAGGCAGGTAAGAGATGCTGGGGCCCGGAACTGGGGTGGGAGAGGGGGGTTTGAGGAACGTAGGGCCTTAGGAGTGAGTGGGGCACAGAGGTGAGGCAGGCTTGTCGAGGACACACCGCCAAGCCTGGGTGTCGTTGGAGACGTGGGACCAGGAGCCCAGGCCGGGCCAGGAGAATGAGTGCATGGGGCAAGCCAGGTCCCCGACTAGACAGCATGAGCCAGGGACCTGGCAAGACACTGCGGGCTGGAAGGGAAGCGGAGACAGGTGGTGACCAGGGGAGGGCCGCAGAGCCTCCTCCCCTGCTCGCTGTCTGGACGTCACTGGCACTCCCCCAGGATGCATCTCAACAGAGCCTCCCTCACGTCGTGGTGGCACCGCTGTGCACTCAGGCCACCACACACACTCCGTGCCAGCCAGGAGGGTGCCAATGACTGCGTGGTCCAGGCCTGGCCTCCCCAGCCCCATGCTCCGAGCCTGGCCTTCTGCGATCACACTGCCATGGGGCCTGGCACAGGGCGGGCACAGGACAGTGCTTGTAGAGGGTTGGGGGTGACGCTGACATGAGAAGAAAGGCAGGGCTTGGCTTGGAGTGACCTGATCTCTTAAAGGCATGACCATGAGTCTGTGGGAGCCTTGCCAGCCACTGACCTGCCCCTCTCCTCTGGGGCCACATGGCCCCCTCTGGGCCTCCAGTCTAAAAGCCATGCAGCTCCGTACTGTCTCAGAGTTCCCACACCTCTATCTGGTTCACATACAGAAGAGCACACAGCAGTCCTGAACCCCGAACAGGACCCTCCCTCGAGGCCAGGCAGACAGGAGGGAAGCCCTGACACGGCTCTTATCCAAGAGAAGCACACTGGGGCCCGTCCCTCTGCCCTGGGCTCACTGGGAGGAAGCCCCCCAAGTCTGTGGCCCTTGAGATGGGCCTGCCTCCCGGCCTAGGAGCCTCCTGAGAGTGAGGTCCAGGGTGAAACCAGGCTGGCTTCCTTTCTCTGCACCAACCAAACCCCAGAACTCAGCACAGAGGAAAGGCCAAGGTGGGTGTCACAGGGGCTGACAGCTTGGGTCTCCTCTTTTCCCCCTCCCCTTCATCCCAAGGGGGAGTGCTGGTGCCCTCACACTCCCACCCATGAGTCCCTGGGCAGAGGTGGAGGGCCCCTCCCTGCTGCCAGCCCTGGGCGCCAGGCTTGTTTGCAAAATCACAGGGGGCCACTGAAGAGGCAGGGGGCAAGCCCTGGGTAGAACTCTCTCTCCAGTCTCTCCTAGAGCATTCCCACAGAGCCAGGAATGCTAGGCTTCCTCCAGGAGAAACATTCCCCTGGGCTGGCCCCCCACCCAGGGAGGTGGGGCTAGGCAGCTGTAACAAGCCCAGCTGGTGGGGAGGCAGGTCTTGCTCCCTGCCAGCTGTGCAGAGGCAGGGGCCTCACTCACCTGTTGCTGGTTCTCCCGCTGAGAGTGGAGCCGCGCCTGGATGCACTCGCGGGTCTCCTGGAAGGCCTGTCTCTGGGAGACCTCGGCTGGGTAGTGGGTGCAGACACCCACGATGTTGGTGCAGGAGAAAATGAGGACATTGGAGACAAGCTGCAGAGGGAGAGACAAGAAGGATACCCGTCACTGGAGCCCCAACCCTGAGCCTTCCAGCCCCAGGTGCAAAGGCCCCAGTCTCCATCTTAGCAAACACCTAGCTGCCAGCAAACCAGTGCCAAGGACAGCTGGGAGCAGCCAGGCATCACTGGTCAGGCTCTGATGTCCCCAAAGCCCACAGCTTGGCTGGCCTGTGATGGAGCACAGACGGCCCTAGGGACAGTGAATCACTGAATAATCACACTGAACGTGTCCGTGGCACCAAAGACGAGAAGAATGGGTGTATCGGTGACGCTGTGACTGACTGTGTGTGTGCAGGGGGTGGCAGGATTTCACTTTTTGAAAGTATGAGAGAGCCCAGCATAAGACAAACGGCTGCCCTTTGCAGAGAAGCCTTAGCTTATCGTTCCCCAGGGACCAGCTCCGACAAAACAAGTGCTGACTAGCTAACCATGTGGCCCCGGCGCTGTGCTAAGTCCCCTGGAGAATGAGACAAGGAGAGGGTCCCTGGCCAGGAGCGATCAGTGCCCACAAGGGTCTCATCTCCTCTTCCTAGGCTTCCATTCCTTCTCTGCACCAGCGCCAAGACCCCTGACACCCCACCACACCAGGTGGCGAGCACCCGCCGTCACCCCCGCCCCTCACCGGTGTCCTGCTCTGTGCCGACTGGGATGTGCGTGTGGAAAAGTACCACTGCCCCTCGGGTCACAGAGGCAAGGTTGGAATTCTTTTGAAAGGACTGTTTACAGAAAAGCTAAAGAAAAACAAAACACAACACAGCACACAAAAGCAAGTTGACACAGCACATTTCAGACCCTGACAAAGGTGGTGTTTAGCCGAAATTTATTTTGGCAGGCACAGCTCCCGGGTATCGGGGCAAACTGACCCTGGTCCTGCCCTCACCGCAGGCTGTGCAGGAGAGAAGATACACAGAGATGCTCAGGCTTCTAGGCCTCCAAATCCTTAATTCTTCGCCTCAACTGTAGAAAGGCAGGCCAGGCTGGCCCTGCACCTTCCACTGTGGCTCCTCCGACCTCCAGGACAGGAGCCCTGCGTTGGGCCCCAGTCCTCTTGGCCATTTGGATCTCAAAGGACTTCCTCTGGGACATCAGTCACCTGGCAGCATCCCCACAGACAGCTCCTGCACCCCTCTTCCAGGGGCTTCTCTGTGTCTAGGACACGGGGCGGGAGCCCTGCCTGGACTCAGGTCTGCGCTCTGCGTGAAGGCTGGCCCCTGCCCAGCTCTGGGGTGTCCTACCATGCGGGGCTCAGCCCGCCGAGGCCTGGAGGCACTCCGGGCAGAATGTGGCGCCATCTTTCCCCAGAGACATCCTATAACATGTCTGTCCCGGCCAGTGAACAGTGAGATGCTTTCTCTTTCCCATCTTGAAGTCTTGCTCTCTCCTCAGCTGCACAATAACTTCTGGTTTTCTGGCTGAAGGACACCTCCCAGATGCCTTCGGGGAAGGGCGAACTCAGAGTAACAACTCCAGCAACTCTGCTGATGACCCGCCACGCCCACAGCCCACTCCCCAACACCGTCCACCCCAGAATCCTGCCTTCGTCGTCTTCATGTGAACATGAGGCAGAGAAAAACCCGACCTACTTATCACAAGGGGAGAAGACCCCTGCTCTTCAGAAGCTGACGATCCAATGGAAGAGCTAAGTAGTCAAGACCTGGCTGCAGGAAGCCTACACTGACTCAGACCAGCACAAGGGACCGCAGGGAATGCTGGGTAATGAGAGGACACCTCTGGGCAGGCCTGGGGCCCACTGGGCCTGGGTGAGAGACAGGCTTGGGGAGGCTGACAGGCATGTGGAAGGGCCTCCCTAGAGAGTGTATCCAGGAAGCTCAGGCTCGTGAGGTACTCGGGGTCCTTGAATAAACCACCCAGGCTCTCTGATCCTGAGAGGAAATAAGTCCGTAGAAGAAAGAGGGACCTGAAAAGGCAGATTGTGCCAGACCGAAGCAGCATGTGAATGTCAGGTTGAGAAGCCCTGGCACAAACCTTATCCAACAGGAGCCCAAAGGACTATTGGACCAAAGAGCGGAAGGATGAGCACACCATTTTCAGCAAGATTTATCAGGGGCAAGAATAGTGCAGGAAGTGGGAGATGGGTCAGGAGGCGGCCAGGGAAGCCCAAAGTATGGGAACAAAGACCTACATGAGGCTGGGGGCCAGGCAAGGCAGAGATGACTCAGAAGGGGGAACCCCTAAGATGAGGGAGGACAGGGTCCAGGACAAAAGAGACCGGGGCCTGCAGTATTAACCACTGCAGTGACTATGAAAGGAGACCCGAGGACAAGCCCCCAGAAGTCACTGGGGGCCACAGAGAGAGGGGCAAGGAGAGAAAATGAAATGAGGAGTGAAGGCTGGAGATGCAGGCCACAGGGAATTCTGAAGAACATTCTAGTTAGGAGACACCTTTTGAAAGGCAAGAGGAAGGTGCCAGATGATAAAAACAAAAGCAAGATGCAACGGGGAAAAACTGAAGCCATGTCCCTTAAGATTGGGAACCAGACAGGGATGTCCACTTTCACCACTCTTACACAATTGGCACTGTAAGTCCTAGTCACAGCGATCAGACAGGAAGAAATGAAAGGCAACCAAACTGGAAAGGAAGAAGTAAAAATGCCATTATTCACAGGTGACACGATACTGCATCTGTCAAAAGTTCCACCCAAAACTACCAGAACTGATAAATGAATTCAGAAAGTAGCAGGATACAAAATAAATATTCAGAAATTGGTTGTATTTTTCTACACCAATAATGAAATATCAGAAAGGGAAACTAAACTAAAAAAAAAAATTCCCATTTACAATTGCATTAAAAAAAAAAAAACCCACCTGCGATAAATTTAACCAAGGAGGTAAAAGACCTCTGCTCAGAAAACTGTAAGATATTGAAGAAAGAAACCGAAAATGATGCAAATAAATGGAAGCACATACCATGCTCATGAAGAGAAAAAATTAACATCATTAAAATGTCCATACTACCCAAAGCAATCTACAGATTTAATGCAATTCTTATGAAAATACCAATGGCGCATTTCACAGAACTAATAATCCGAAAATTTATATGGAACCACAAAAGACTCCTAACAGCCACAGCAACCTTAAGAAAGAAGAACAAAGTTGGAAGTATCATGCTACCTGATACCAAACTATACTAGAAGCCTATACTAATCAAAACAGCATGGTACTGGCATAGAAACAGATGCATAGATCAATGAAGCAGAATAGAGAGCCCACAAATAAACTCACACCTACATGGTCAAGTAATATTTGACAAAAAAGGCAAGAACATACAGGGTAGGGCAAAAATAGGTTTACAGTTGTGAGTATATGAAACACAGAGTTTATTCTTATATTATTGTACTATTTTCCATAGGAACAACTGTAAACCTACTTTTGCCATACCCTGTCCAATGGGGTAAAGACAGTCTCTTCAATACATGGTGTTGGGAAAATTGGACAGATACATGCAAAAAAATGAAAACTAGACCACGTTCTTACACCACATACAATATATATAAGAATAAACTCAAAATGGATCAAAGACTTAAAATTTTAGAAGAAAACATAGGCAGTAAAATCTCTGGTATTTCTCTTAACAAATTTTTTTCTGGCATATCTATCCCCTTATAGACGAATGGGACTGCATCAAACTAAAAAGTTTCTGCACAACCAAGAGACCATCAACAAGACGAAAAGACGACCTACTGGATGGAAGAAGATTTTGTCACTGGTGCATCTGATAAGGGGTTAATATCCAACATTTATTGAAAACTCATACAGCTCAACACCAAAAAACCCCAAACAACCCAATTAAAATTGGGCAGAGGACCTGAACCGACCCTTCTCCAAAGAGGACACACAGATGCCAATAGACATATGAAAAGATACTCAATGTCACTAATCATCAGAGAGACGCAAATTAAAACCACAAGTAGATACCACCTCACACGGGTGAGAATGGCCATCATCGATAAATCAGCAAACAACAAGTGCTGGCCAGGTTGTGGAGAAAAGGGAACCCTAGTGCACTGTGGGTGGGAATGCAGACTGGTGCAGCCACTGTGGAAACCAGTGTGGAGATTCCTCAAAAGCTTGAAAATGGAGCTGCCTTATGACATAGCGATTCCACTTCTGGGAATTTATCCAAAGAAACCTGAAACACTAATTCAAGAGAATATATGCACCCCTATGTTCACTGCAGCATTATTTACAACGGCCAAGATTTGGAACCCCGAGTGCCTGTCAGCAGATGAGTGGATAACAAAGCTGTGGTATATTTACACAACACAACACTACTTGGCCTTAAAAAAGAAGGAACTCTTACCCTTTGACAGCATGGATGGACCTGGAGAATATTACGCTAAGTGATATAAGCCAGTCAGAGAAAGGCAAGTACCATATGACTTCACTTACATGTAAATCTAATGAACAAAACAAACAAATAAAATAGAAACAGACTGACAAATACAGAGAACAGACTGACAGCTGTCAGGGGCGGGGGGCGGGTGGGGGGCTGGATGAAAAAGGTGAAGGGATTAAGAGTACAGATTGGTAGTTACAAAACAGGCACGGGCACGTCAAGTACAACATATGGAATACAGCCAATTATACTGTAATAAATACAGGTGGCGCCAGGCGGGTACCGGGAAGCGGGGGGGAGAACGCACTGAAAAATACAAGACTGTCTCACCACTGTGCCGCACACCTGAAACTAATACAAAATAACACAGAATGTAAGCTGTAACTGAAAACATAAAAAATTTTTTTAAGAAAGTGAAGACAGCTCACAGAATGCAATTATCTGCAAATCCTATGTCACACCGTTATTCCCGACAGATACATCGAGGCGAGTAAACAGTGCCAGAACAACCGGACATCCACATGACTAGCTCAAACCTCACAAACACACAAAAACTCACTCAGAAGGGTTCACAGGCCTAAATGTGAAACCTGCAACTATTAAACGTCCAGAAGAAAACACAGAACTTTGGGTTAGGATAAAACATTTTCTATACAACAGCAAAGTCATGATCCATAAAAGGAGAGAAATGATAAATTGATAAGTTAGGCTTCGACAAAATTAAGGACATTTGCCTTCAAAGGGCACTGTAAGAGAAGGGAAAGACAAGCCACAGGTTGGGAGAAATTCTTGTAAATCACACATTTGATGATAGACACTTACACCCAGAACTCCTAAAGAACTCCCCAAAGTGTCAACAATAAGAAAACAAACACCCCATTTTTTGAAAAAGAGCAAAAGATTTGAACGAGCAGCTCACCAGGGAACAATGACAAGAACACACACAGGAAGGCGCTCAAAATCATCTGCCGTTTGGGAAAATGAAAAAACTCGAAAACAGTGAGACACTACCAAACACTATCGGAAAGGCTGAAATAAAATAAAATAAAATTCTAAAATGAAAAGAAGAGAAACAAGAGCGGCCGCTGCCGGCCCCAGAAAGAACGAGGAACCACAGGAGTCTCGCCCACGCTGGTGGGAAGAAAAGTGGCCCAGTGGCTTCAGAAAAACTGTCCCTTTCTCGTAACGTCCGAAGGTGCTTGCCATGCGACCAGCAACCTCAGCCCCAGGGATTTGCCGAGATGCAACGAAAGCTGTGGTCACATAGAAATCCGTGCAGGAGTGTCCGTGGGACCCAGCTCCGGTATGAAACGGAGCAATCTAGTTGTCACACACATCTGCCCTTGTCAGCCGGCAGGCCACCAGAGCTTTAAATCTGCACCACCTGACTATTTGTCAGGGGCTCCGACCCCTTTCCCATGGGGTTGTCAAATAAAACCACGACAACAGCCAACACCACAACAGCTGTCCGGCGTGAACGAATCAAAATCACACCTGTTATTTTTTTATCAGATCAGCAAAAAGCATAGCATATTTTGGGGCGTGCTGCAGAATTTTAGTAATTAGTTTATGAGCGCCATGAGAGGAAAATGGCTGGAAATCTCTACTGTACGCCGTGGACGGGTCTCAAGCCCACCACGCCGAGTGAAAGGAGCCACGCTGAAAAGGCTCCCACCGTGTGACCCGGGTCACCTTCCATCCGGAGCGGGCATGCCTGCAGCCAGCACCCAGATCAGGGCAGGGGTGGGCTGGTGACGCAAAGGGGCAGCAGGGGGAAACCTCTCTGGGTGACCGGCACTCCACAGCTTGACTGTGCTGGTGGCCACACATCCTGGAGCCTTGGCCAAAGCCACAGAACTGCACCCCAAAACAGGCGATGACTAGTATGTGTAAACTATACCTTGATCATTGAAAACAAAACGAAACAGAAAAATGACCCAGGGAGGGCTCGGAGGGAGAATGTGAGGAATGCACTGGACGGAGGAGGGGCAGCCTTTCCTCTCTCCCAGGCCAGAAAGAGGGGCCAGAGTCCATCTAGAGATAGAACCCCTGCGGCAATTATCAACTGGCCACTGCAGGTCTGGGCACTAATCCTCCAGGCCTCCCTGTGGTAATCTGACTCCTCCTGCAGCCCGGGGGCCAATGGCAGCAGACGGTGCGAATCCAGGTAAAGTGATTACTTGTAACCCAAGAGGGGTCCAAGTGCCTTAGGGTCTATACCTCAGTCGGCCTTGTCATTCACTCAACACAAAGTGGGGTGAGCAGGAGGAGAGCCCTGGCAAGCCCGCTGGGAGGGGGATTTCAGTAAATTAGGTCTGAGAGTAAAGAGATTCCTATGTCAAACACATGCACGCACGCATGCCACCCACCAAAAAAGCAGGACTCTGTGCCCCAGGCCCCTGAGCAGACACTAATGCAGGGAGTGGAGAGGAGGCATCAGTGAAATCTGATTGAATTCCACTTACAGCCTTCTACGAGGAATGTTTAGCTGAAAAATAATCTCAGTTTGGACACAGGGTCCAAATGCTGACCCATTCTCTTCTCCACTAAAAGCGATGATCCATTACTGAGCCCCTTCCTGTACCCCATGAGGCAGACACAGCAAAACTACAAGCCCTGTCCTTTTGTAAAAGACCTAGTTAGTAAATAACAGGTACCACTCACAACGGTAGGTAAAAAAAAGGCCTCATTAAGGGTTTGTTGGCTTTCCCTGTGCAGACCCTGCAGGACTTACCTAGCCACACGCACAGTGTGTGAGAGAGAAAGGGATACCCACCTCACACCATTCAGAGTTTCGGGATACCCGAAAACATAAAAAACCTCAGCCCTGGGAGTACGCAGCCTCAGCATCTGCTTTGAAGTGGAGGCCTGCAGATGGTTGGGTCCAGGTCGTCCCAGGACCACACCAGGAGCAACCGGATGGAGGGGAATGCTTGGAATTCTAGTCTTGAGTGGAAACCCAGGGGAGATACCCATGAATATTCACCCCTCCTGCTGGCACTTCTAAAACCCCAGCACTTCAGAAACCCAATCTCTGGCTGCCTGCTGGCTGCAGGTTTGATTTGGCCACCAGTGAAGTTATAGTACTCGGTTTCTGCAGTGTGGCCTCTGCAAAGGCTGGCCTTGGGCACTGCACTCACTGCTGCCTCTCTCTGTTTTCAGGGGCCGTGGGCCACTGCCACAGGCTTGCTACTTGCCGATCCTAAGAAAGGGGCGAAGAGGACTGAGGGGCGGACAGGTCTGGGACAGAAGAAAACAAGCTGGCACAGACCCCACCTCGACCCGCTGTTTCTCATGGCTTCTGCTAGCCCCTTGCAGTGCGCTCACTGGGTGTGCCTGGTGGGAGGGGTGGTGTGTGGAAGAGGTAGGGAGTCAGAATTCCCCAGGGAGCCAGATTTAGTGATGGGGAGTGGGGGACAAGATGTTCGGTTAAATTTGAATTTCAGATAAACGATGAATAATTTTTTTAGTACAAGGATGTCCCATGCAGTGTCTGTACGGCGACCGTACTTTTACCTGGCATCCCTACTTGTCAAACGTGGCCTCCCCCAGCAATGCTGGCCCTCTCCCCTTGGCAGAGCCCCAGCAGCCAAGAGCGACCCAGCCCCCACCCCTCCCTCCTCCCTCTGCTAAGTCCTCTTCCACTCTCTGTGTCTCCTGCACAGACAGACCGCAGGGTGTTCTCTTCACTCTGGAGTTGAAATCACTTCAAGTAAGTGCAAGGCAAAGCTGGGATCTGATTTTCCAAACCCACCCGCCTGGCCCCAGGGCCCAGGCAAGCTCCCTGGGGGCCGAGGACCAGCTCCCCACTACTCTGAGCATTAGGAAGGGATGGAAAGTCCTCTCCTGCAGGTGTACCTGGGGACCCAGAGCTAACGGCAGGTGCAGCCACTTCTTGTTCCAGTCCTTGTTCTGTTTACAAACACACAAAACTGGCCACCAAACGAGACCAAATAAAAGGAGCTGATGAGCCTGACAAGAGGCCTTCCACCTGCCCCAGATTTCATTTGCTCTGCACAGTGGCGGGAGGCTCAGGGCCTCAGTGGAACCCTGTTACGATATGAGGTAAAATAAATCAAGGAAGGATCATCTCAAGCCATATACTCTAACGAGGCAGGTCTGCACAGTGCCTTATATGCTGTACCATGCTCAATTAGGTGCTAAATGGCTTTTAAAATACTGCATATTTTTAACTTTAAAAAAGTCATGGTGACACCTCTTTAAAACTTTTCCTTGACCAAAAACGAAGACGCTGTAGTATTGTCTGGCAATCAAAGCCATGTTATCTCTGCTCGGGGCCTTTTGAGAGGAGGGCCTCTTTCACTGAGAGCTGGTCTGCCTCCTTGCCTATAGGCTAGCCGGATGGGCTCTCTGCCCTCTCCACTCCTACTAGGGCCCTGCCCAGAGGGCAGCCCCTCCTCTCCATTCCAGCCAGGATCCAGCTGCTTGGGGCTTGTCCGCCTCTGCTGTTCCAGAATCTTCTATGTTACATCGTAACACGCCCCGCTCAAAAGCCTGCCTATCACCAGTAAAACAACGCCCAAAGTCCCGTGTCGGCGCTAAGATGCTGTGGTTCTCCCCGCCTAGCCCATCCACATGCTCTGCTCACTGCCTCTGAAAAACACCGCTCCACAGCATGCGTCTGAAAGTATAATGTTTATTTAATACACATTTACTGTGATAAAATCAGAGCATGACATGTTAACAGATTAATAATTAGCACCTGCTTAATATGTTCTTAGGAAAGGCAAAATAAACTAAAAGGTGAAGAAAGACAAGTATCCAGGAATGGCTGGACACAGCAATTTATAGTCTTCGAAACACTTTCACATGTGAAACTTCATTGCATCCTCATCAAATCCTTATAAGCAAGTTGGGTGGTCTCGCCCCCTTTTGCAGATGAGGAACCCGAGGCTCCAGTAGGTGCTCTGTCCAAGGCAACACAGCAAGGCAGCAGCAGAACTAAATCACGAATTCTCATTCTGAGCCCAGAGCCAGCCCCACGTGACAGCACTAAGCTGTTATTTACCCCAGGGTAGTTTAGGTCCACTTCTGTTTCAGTCTCTTTAATAAAGAAACACTCAACTTTCCTTCATCCTCATTCCAGGTGCTCCAGGCCTTCCTCACAGGTCCCGGTCACACAACACTGCTGAGCAGAGACCTGCCCCCAGTCCCCGCCTCCAAACCCTCTCTCTCCCAGGGACCCACTACAGTGGGCGAGAAGGCCCACCACCTGTCTCCTGAGGCCGCCCCTCACTGCAGGAGAGCTTCCCTTGGTTATGCTTTTCATCGACATAAAACTCACGTACCACACAGTCATTCTTTTATACGACTTCAGAGTTCTCAGTGTGTTCTCGAGGTTGTGTAACCTTCACCACTGTCAAATTCTAGAGCATGCTCAGCACTCCCGAAAGATGCCCCACAACCATTCATCACCACTTGTTTCCCACCCCCAGCTCCCGTCAACCATAATTTAGTTTCTGTCTCAACGGCGTTGCCTGTTCTGGACATCTCACATAAATGGAATCATGTAATAGGAGGCCTACTGTGTCACTGCTCTGACTTTGCAGAATACTTCCAAGATTTATTTCTGTTGTAGCATATTCTTTTTTATGACAGAATAATATTCCATGGCATAGATATGCCCTATTTTGTTTATCCATTTACCAGGCATGGACATTTGGGTTGTGCCCACTTGTTGGCCGCTGTGAATACTGTTGCTATGAACATTTATGTAATAGTTCTTACACAGAGGTGTATTTTCAATTCTTTTGAGTATATATCTAGGCACAGCACTGCTAGGTGTTATGGACTACGCGTGTCCTCTTCCCCCATCCACGTGTCAAAATCCTCGCCCTCTATGTGATGGCATCAGGAGATGGGGCTTTGGGAGGTGATGGGGTCGTGAGGGCAGACCCCACACACGAGTGGGGTCAGTGCCCTAGTGAGAGACCCGCGGAGCTCCCTGACTCCCGCTGCCACGCGAGGGCACAGCGAGAAGGTGGCAGCTGTGATACAGGAAAGGACCCTCGCCAGACACGGAATCCGCGGGTACCTGGAACTTGGACTTTCCAGCTGCCAGAACCGTGAGAAATAAACATTTAAGCCACCTAACCGGTAGTATTTTGTTACAGCTGCCTGAATGGTCTAGGACACTGGCCATTTGAAGAACGCTAGCTGTTCCCCCAGTGGCTGCACCATCTTCTGTCCCAGCCAGCAACGTGTGAGGGCATGATTCTCCACACGCTCCCGACACCTGTGTTTGTCTGTCTTTTTTACTGGAGTCGTCCTGCTGGGAGTGGAGTGGTATCTGATTGTAGTTCTGATTCCCTCACATTTTTCTTTATTTTTGAATTCAGAGAGAGGGGAAGGGAGGGAGAAAGTGAGGGAGAGAAACACAGATGTGAGACAGAAACATTGCCTGCTGGCCTCTCCCACACACCCCGACCTGGGGCCGAACCCACAACCCAGGCATGTGCCCTGACTGTGCATCAAAGCAGCAACCTCTCAGCTGTTGGACAATGCCCAACCGAGCCACCCGGCCAGGGCTCCCTGACCTTTTTTCAATCCTTGCCCTAGGATATGCTTATTGATCGTAGAGAGAGAGAGAAATGTCAATGTGAGAAAGAAGGCAACTGGTTGCCTCCAGGACATGTCCCAACTGGGGATCAAACCCAAAATCTAGGTGTGCCCCCTGATCAGGGATCGAACCCGCAGCCTTTTGGTGCACAGGACGATGCTCCAGCTAACTGAGTCACCTGGCCCGGGCCAATTCCCTTACACTTTGAAGCAAACAGTGATAATAACAGGGCAGACAGTTTATTCCCCAACTTGGACAGCTATGCCTTTAGAGAGAAATGACCACAATGTACACTTTATTTTTGTCATCTTTGGTTACTTATTCCTGGGAAAACCCCAGACCCTGTGTGTGCATCCAGAAAAGAAACAAAAGCTTTCACAGGAGAGTACTCCCTTGAACAGGGTATCTTCATCCATTCGGCAAATGTGGACTGAGAGCCCAGCACAGAGCGCCGTGGTGGGGCCTAGGAAACGCTGACCCTGGCCACCCGGCTCCCGTCCTCCAGGACCCCAGGTCTGAAAGGACACGAGCTGCCCAGGCTCTGCAGTCTTTAACCCCAACTTAGTTCCACACTCAGTTTGCCAAAAATATGGCAGGGGAGGTCATACTCTTAACGGATGAGGCTTGTATAAATTAGCGAGAAATAAGTAGGATTTCATAGAAAAATGGATGAGGTAGATGAATAAGCTTTTCGAAGAAGTAAAACTACAAACAAGTTACAAACACGTGATATGAAAAATATTAAACCTCACTAGGTAGCGATGAATTACAAGGGAAACCAGTATTTTGCCTGTTAAACTAGCAAAGCTCTTTTTCATGGTAATAATGTCGGCAAGAATGTAACAGAGCAGCCACCTCCCATCCCATCGTGGTGCTACCCTCTGGAGAGCGGTGCAGCAATACGCACGAAGAGCCTTGAAAACGTTCATGCCTTTGACCCAGGAAGGCAGCCCCCTCCCAGGAATCTGTGCTATGGCAACCCAGGAGACGGGGCGGGGCTCTGTGTCCCAGGGTGCTTAGAAAATTCTAAAGTGAAAACCAGCTAAATGCCACCTGAAGGACAGTTGAATAAACTATGGGGCTTCAATATCCGGAAATAAGTTGAGGCCTTTAAAATGTTTTTTTATTTGAAGATTTAATATGACAAAGTTTTCAAACCATGTCACGTGGAGGGAAAACAGAATATGGAATTGCACATTCAGTATGAGATATGTGTGTGTGTGTATATCTATGTGTGTGTATACATATGTGAGTATAGGTGTAAGCATATCTATGTGTGCACATATGTGTGTATGCACATGTGCATATACATATGTGTCTATGTGCATACACATGTATGTGCAGATACAAGTGTATACACGTGTGCATCTGTGCATGCATGTGCATGTGTGCATGTGTGTATATGTGCATGTGTACATATGTGTGTGTATAGGTGTGTGCACACACATCTGCCTGTATATAGATGTGTGCATCTATGTGTGTGTGTGCATATATACATATGTATATATATGTACGTGTCTGCCTGTGTATGTATGTGCAAGTGTGTACATGTGCATATAGCTGTGTGTATCTGTGCATGTGTGCATGCACATATGTCCACATAGATGTGGGGGGTGAATATCTCTGTATGTATGTGTGTATGTGTGTGTAGTGGTACGTATCTGTATCTATACATGTGTATGTGTGTATGCATGTGTGCATGCATCTATGTGTATATACATGTGTGTATGCATGTAGGTGTGTGGACACATGTGTATGTGTGTATGTGCCTGTGTTTATGCGTGCATGTGTGTACATATGTGTGCATGTGTGTATATACATATGTGTGGGTCTGTGGGTATCTGTATACGTGTGTGTGTGTAGGTCTGTGTGTATTGCCTATGTAGATGCCCGTGTATGTGTGCATACACGTATATATGTGTATATAGGTATGTGTAAGTGTGTCCATATACATATATGTAGATATGTATGTACATATGTATATATGTGTGTACATGTGTGTATCTATGTGTGTGCATACATGTGTGTAGGTGTGTTTGTGTATATGTGGGTGTGGGTGTGTGCATATATGTATGTCTATGTAGGTGTGCGTGTGCATATACGTATGTGTGTAGGTTTGTGTATATACAGATGTATGTGTGCATATAGGGATGTATGCACACACACATATGCATAGGTGTGCATATGCACATGTGTGTATACAGATGCGTATGTGTGCACGTGTGTAAGTGTATGTGTGTGTGCACGTGTATCTGTGTGTATGTGTATATGTGTGTGTGTCTGTGTGTAGGTGTGTGTGTATATACATGTGTGTGTGTATAGGGGTGTGTCTGTGTGTATACATATACACATGTACAGTATAAGAGGTAGCCCTTAGTGTGTGTATTATTAACAGTGGCAGAATGTCTCTAGATGGTAGAATTTTAAGTATTTCTTACTTTTTTCTTTAGCTTATTGAACGCTTTCCAACTTTTCTATCATATATATTACCCTTACAAGAGAAAAATGATAAACTTGTATTAAAAACAGAAAAAACACATGTTCTTACTCTGAGCATGGCAGGCTGAAGGAACTCCTCATCTTACGGAAGAGAGAAGAGGAGAACTCAAATGCCTACAAAACCAGGCAGAATAAGCCAAATGGGAAAAACATTCACGCCAGGACAGGAAGTCACGTCGGGGCAGTGAGGACTAGGAAGGCTTCATGGGGAAGCGCCTAGAGCTGGAACTCACAGCGTGGGCCACGGAGCAGCCGCGGCACAAGGAGGGCATCCAGGGGCAGAGGGAGCGTGGGTAAAGGGGTGGGGGGAGCAAAGCTGTGTGTGCATATGTGTGCATATGGCCGCAGATGGCTCCGGGAGCCCCAGGAAGCCAACGCTGGCTGGAGGAACAGAGCAAGCAAGGGGAACTGGCCAGAGATGAGGTGGGGTTTGCCGCTGGATCACAAAGAACACCCACGTCAGGGAGGGGAGCTGGCACATGACCCAGGACACATTACAAACGCTTGGTGACTACATTTCCAAAAGTAAAAAGCGCATTAATTTTTCAAATTATAAAATACGCCTTCATGAGGGAAAATTTCAAAATCATAGGGAAAAAATCGATTTACCACACGAAGACCACCAGGGTTAACTGGCTTGTCCCCCTTGTTTCCGTTCTCTCTCTCTCCCTTCTTTCATTTAATCTACTGAAGGTTTTTTGTTTTTCTTGCAGGAAGCGGCAGTCTTACTGTTTATATAAGTTGGCGTCTTGCTTTTTTCTCTTAACATTGTAATGTGAGTGTGTTCCCATTTTCAGAACTTCGAATGCTGGAGGCTTTCAACAGGGAAATGTGATCAGCCGCGTTTGGGAGGGTTAATGTGGCAACTGGGAACGAGGCAGCAAAGAGGAAGGTGCTGGACGTGGGGAGACCAAGAGAGCTGGGAAACGCCACAGTGAGGAGGACCAGGGCCTACGGAAGGCTGGGGGCCCTGCAAAGGGCAAGGGGGGCAGTGCTGGGGATGTCCCAAGCCGAGCCCCTGAAGGCAGTGAGTCTCCAGTGTGAGGGAAGGGCTTTGGTTCTTAATCCATGCAAGGACTCCAGGGAGGGTCTGGCTCTGGGGGACGTGGGACAAGTAAGGCACCATGTGTCATAAAAGCTAAATGAAAGGGAGAAAATCAAGGAAGAGTTGGAGGGCCAACAGTCAGGTGCTGTGGAAGGTTGTCGGAGGCCCCACAGGTGACCTTTGAGAGAGATCAGGTAAAAGAGGAGTCTGGACCGCAGCCAGGGGATAGTGAGCAAAGGTGACTCTCAGGGTGCTTGGGAGAAAGCAGGGCTTACAGCTTGAATGGACATGGCACAGAGCGGAGGTAAAGGCGAGCACACCTGATTTACCCAAAGGCAGAGGGCGGGGAGGCCCGGCAGGGGAAGGAGATGAGAAGTCCAGCGAAATGCAGGGCAGCACTGTCCACTGTGTGATGTGCCCGCATGGCTGGTCCGACCTGAGATGCGCTGTCAGCGGGAAGTGCACATGCGAGTTTGAAGTGATGGTTTATATTGATTATGTGCTGGAATGATATTCTGGACGTACTGGGTGAAATAAAATATATCGTTAAAATTAATTTCACCTGTGGCATTTGTTGTTTTTGTTTTACTCTTTTGGCTACTGGAAAGTTACAAGTACGTAGGTGGCTATTATGATTACATTTCTGTGGGACAGCACCGCTATGGACAGAGGGGAGGCAAACACAGAAGGGACAGCCTACAGGCTGACCCGCGGAGTATCAAAGTAGTGTTCTGGAAAACTTGACCATTGGTGAATTGACCTAGAGCCCCACCTTTGGGCCACAGATTCTGGCCTCCATCCTGGCCCCCAGAGAGCCATTTCCCAAAGGCTCAGGCTCATTTATCTGCCAGGCTCACCGCCCACTTGGGATGGTACACCCCACAGCAGCTGCTCCCTCTGGCTTTTGGAAGCAAGAAATGTGAAGGCAGAAAAGGGAAGGGGGTGTTTGGGGGCTGAGGCTGAACCCCAAGGGAAGAGAAGGTCTTGAACGGGGGCTCGGGTGTATGCTGAGGTATTAGGTTCACAAAGAGAGCGTGTCAACTTCTCTAGCACGTCATGAAACTCGGGGGTTTGGGGAAAGTGTATGGATTTAAAACCACAGGATGAGGGGACAGACCAAGAACAAGAAATGCGTGTCTGGATGCAGCACAGTACAGAGAAGAAAGGACAGGGGGCTTCGGAGGCTCAGTTCTCGTCTTGGATTCGGAGAAAAAATGGCACCATGGCTCTACACTTTTCCTCTGTCACCCTTAGCTTCCTCCCCCATGACATCAGAAAGGCAAGAGGTGATGGCCCAGGTCTTTGTCCCTTGGGGCAGTTCATGGAGTGGCCATGTCCTGGGTCTTTGGCTGCTCAGGCAGGACAGTTGTTCTGAGATACCACTAGGGATATTCTGTGCCACTTACGTAATTTTCTGAGAAACCCCGGATTTTCCAATATTCTGTCCCCTGTTCTCCTGAAAATGAAATACTCAACCTAGCGATATAAAAACTGTAACTTCAAGACAGTTAGGTACGCCTGGAAGTCATACAAAAGTCTTCTGTCTGACTCAAGCGGATCCGTGGGGAACCCCAGAGGAAGCTGGAGTCCTTCAGAATCTATGCTGGCCAACACCCCCACTCACCCACCCCCAAGGTGTGGAAATCACATGCACAAAGCAGAGCGGAAATGCAGATACTTTCCCATACAAACCAAAGACACCAGTTGGGCTAGAGGGGACAAGGGTGACA
The DNA here is from genome assembly GCA_007922815.1 of Macrotus californicus. NCBI lineage: Eukaryota > Metazoa > Chordata > Mammalia > Chiroptera > Phyllostomidae > Macrotus > Macrotus californicus. Next base: position 35,958 of record VMDR010001557.1, on the reverse strand, counting down.
GAGAGGCTGGCTCGGTGACAGTGCCTTGGAAAGGCTTTCTGGAGAAGCTGGATGGCGGCTGGCCCACCCATAAACTGCTTCTCATGCAGTTCTCTGACCTCTGGGGTAAGGAAGCGTTTGCTTTGCGGCCTGGCAAGAAGTTTTGTGGGCTAGAAGTTTATTTATAATCTAAGAGCAAATGAAGTTTCTCTCCTCCGAAAAATCTCATCTTGTAGAACAATTATCCAGCCCCCCCTCAAGCCCTCCCCCCCAGCTTCCTCCCCCTTCCAGGAAAGTCAGAGAAGCTTTCATTGTTCTAGGTGAGCAGTGGTGACAGCTGAGGTTGTGTAGGTGGAGGGAAGGGGCTGACAAAACACCGGAATCGGATTCAGGGGGAGGGAAATGAGCACCCCCAACACTGAGTTCTGGCTTCCACCCTACACAGGTGAAGCGCGGCTCTCCTCGTGCCTTCCCCACCCATTGCTCTCCCCCTCCCACACCTCCCCTTCCCTCCAGTGCTCACCTCCAGGCCCATTTTTGGTCTGCTGAACTTGGAAGCAGAAACAAGAAACTCTAAAGAGAAAGTAAAATCGCCATGAAGTCGCTCACCAAACCTCGACTCGAGTGCGGCACATGCGTGGGGCCGTGTCTATGCATGTGGCAGGCCTGGGCACCCTGTGGGTGGCCCTGGGTGGAGGGCACCCTGGGGCTGTTCAGGAGAAGGCAGATTCTGGGGCTCCAGAGGTTTCCCCAGAGGCTGTCTAGAGAGAGAAGCAGGGAGCTGTGACGGAAGGCGCGCCATGCTGGGAGGCAGGGACCCCAGTGCCAGCCTCGTGACTCTGGAGAAGTCACGTAACCTACTGGAACCACAGTGCCCTCATCTCTAAAATGGAGCTAAAGACACCTGCTAACAAGGCACAGATGCAAACACTCTCCAGGTGTAAAGTAATATAGGTCGGAGCTAGCGATGGTGACAGCTTGGAGGGGTAGGAACTGGATGAAAGGCCCCGGGGCTGGCCACACCCCACTTTGCTCCCTACATCCACCCCCTCCAGAGCGGAGGCTGACACAGCCACACCAAGAAATGCCTGTGCAATGAATACACGGATGAAAGGAAGCTGAGGGCTGCAGGGCACTTCCACGGCCTTGAATATTCCAGCTGACATCAGAAGACATCCAAGACCCCACCCCCACCCCCACAGTCTGCCTCTGACCATGGGCATCAAGCAAAGGTGGGAGAAAGGGTCACAGGAAGTTCACCCACCCACAGGAATGCCAGGGCCTGCACGAGAATTAAACAAAACACAGACGAGATCAAGAAAGATGGACAAATCAGCGTAGAGCCAACTGCGAGGCCACCAGGGGCTTGCAGACGGTTTCTATCAGAGCGACGAGCCATGAGACAGTCTCCATGTCCCCGTGAGTGGGCTGCACAGCAGTGCTGGGTGGGAACTGGGAGACTGGGTATGGGCTTGGTGAGTCCCTTCCTGGCTGGCTGACCTCCAGCCTATCCCTGGGAAATCCCGGGAGGTGAGGGGAGACAGGAGATAAGGTGGAAACAAGGCTCCCAGAAAGGCTGGGTGACCAGCAAGTGACCAGGAGAACTGCAGGGCCAGCCCTTCTCCTCGTAGGCTGGGCCCCCTCTGCAAGTCCTCTGGGTCCCATGTAAAGTGGGAGAATGTGACCCCATGTCTCTCAGCCGCTCCCAAGGGCCCTGACATCTGCGACTCTGGGAGACTGCTCTGTGGGGTGACTTGGCCTCTCAGAGAGAAAATCAAGAGCTGGCCTCAGTGTCTATTCACACCCACTGCTCTGCACACAAGGGTCGGGGGGGCGGCTGGGCTGGCAACGTGGCCAAAGGCCCAGCTCCTGGGGTATGAGGCGTTAGAGCTGAGGCCAATGGAGACCTGACCTGGGTGCCTAGGCGTGAGCCGTTAAACTCCACCATTACTGGGGCAAGTCTATAAAAACACCCAGTGGGAAGCGGGTTGCAAATGTCCATTTGCAGACTGACCCTCGCTGCACGGTCCTGGCCCCTCCCCGCCGTGAAGCACACGCTCAGCTCCCTGTCCCACTGGCGCATGGTGTAGATCACCATGCCACCACCCCTCACCACTTCCTGTTCGAGGAGATCACCAAGATTGACCTTTTCACTTAAAAAATATTTTTTAAAAAGGCTATGGCCGAGACTGTTAGCTGCCCACCTAAATTCAATCTCCCCTTCTTCTAAAACAACCCAGTAGAGCTGGGCACGTGGCCGCCCCGCCAGTGTTTCTCCGCCAACCTTGCGCTCAGTGCAGTCACGTGACGATGCACAGGTAGGAGGGGTGTCAATGCAATGTTGTGCTGTGTCACCCCTCTCCTCAGACAAGCCCTTTGCCCTGCCTGGACCTGCACTTTTTTCTCTTTCTGTGGGCTGGAATAGGGACAGGCCCCAGACTCAGCTTTGACCGTAGAGATGAGGACACTATCTGTGCGGGTGGTGGAGCAAGCCCATGGAACCGAACCCAGCTCACTTCAGGACTACTACTACCTGAGAGAGAAATAAAGTCATCTTTGTAAAGTCACTGTACCTCTTGGTCTCTGTGTCACACAGCTCAGCCTGTACCCTAACTAATATACCTGCCGACAGCAGACATTTCTAGATTCGAGCCTCCACTGACAGCAGAATCCCAGCTTCCTCCCCCTTTCCCATCACCTGCTCTGGTGCACAAGGCAGAAAGCGCGTCTTGCAGAGCGCGCACGATGAGGGAAGGCAGGATGGCGCTGGAAGTGTGAAAATGGGAAGGCTCCTTCCAAAACAGCTGAAGGCCTCCAAGGCCCTGACAAGAGCTGGGCCCGAGCCCAGAAAGCAGACGAGAGACAGAGCAGACAGAGCGGCTGGACTCTCAAGGGCGGAAGGAAGTACAGTGGCCGCTGTCCACGAACTGGGAAACGCAGGCCGGGAGGAAAGAAGGAGCGGGTTCTGTATCACCTCCAGGAGCCGAGGCATGGTGTGGGAACGAGCGTGGGGTCTGGGGTCAGAGGGCGGGGCCAGGTCCCGGCTCGGTTACTTATTAGGTGAGTGGTGTTGACTCAGTAAGCCTCAGATTTTTCTCCTATAAAATATGATGCTATCTACTTCTCAAGGACTGATGATAAATTAAATAGGGCAATGATATAAAATGTCACAAAGGTAATTATTCTTCCACTGCCTATCTAGGCTTAGATATAGTGAAAGCAAGAAACTGAGAACCCCAACCAATCTATCCCCAGTCCCTGAGGGGAGAGGGGGGAGGGGAGAGGGGGAGGATAAGAACACGTGGGTGTTTGTGAAGGGTCTTGTGACCCAAGGAACGGTACTGGGTGTTCTTCCCAGTGGGTCTCTCGGGGGAGGTGACACACAACCAGACCATGAGGGCTCTAGTGTGGAGCCTCGGGGCATTGTGCACAGGCAGCCCGGCTCCTCTCACGCAGGCTTGGAGGGACTGGGGGTGAGGCAGGGGCTCAGGTGGAGGCCGATGCTCCCCCACCCCTGTAGGCAGCATCCCAGGGCCCTCCCCATGAGGGGCAGAGGCCTCCAAAGATGGGGACCACCCTTGCTGGGGAAGGGTGTTCCTCTCCTCCGTCAAGTAGCCTCAGCAGGTCCTCAGGAGGACTGCAGTGTCCCCATGCCCTTTACCTAAAAGCAGGGAACCGAGAGGCATTTGGGCAGCCTCTCCCTCAGAAGTGAAAGTCAAGACCAGAGCGGCTCAGAGGCCTCCAGCACGCTGCCAGGCCTGGGCCAGCACAGGCATCCAAACCTTCATTTCCTGCCTGGTGGTCCCCCAACACTTCCAGACAGCGAAGCGCAGGACAGGGATAGGTACATGAGCACCTCACCCCAGCAGCCGCTGCTCCTCCACCAGACTTTGGGGGGAGAGTGAGGGGTTTTCAAAAGGATGAGGCAGCCAAGCCCCTGAGGTCTGCACTGAAACTAGGAGGGGCATTTGGGGCTCCCTGCCCAGCAGCACCCTTCTTGTCCTTGGGCTCTTTTCCCTCCTTCTCTTTTACAATCCAAATTCCTCTCTTTCTGCAAAAAATTATTTGAGTTGGTGCAGGAAAGTGAATTCAAAGTCAGCACTGGCCTGGCCCAGGTGCTATCTCTGAAAACCGCTGCCTCATCCTCTGAGATTTCTCAGGAATGTCTGAGGGGTCCAGGGAAGCAACACAATGCCATATGTGTGAGGCGGGATACCAACCCTGAATGGCACCCGCATCCTGAGAGTGCCCGGGCAAGAGGAGCCAGCAGAGTCCTGTCTGCCCCACATCTGGAGGAAGCAGGGTCCCTCCCAGGGATCAGAGGTGGATGGAAGGAGCCCAAGCCAGCACTAGATGCTCTCCAATCCCGCAGCCACGCGCGTGCGCCTGGGATGACAGAGTGTGAGAATGCGAGAGGAACCCCGCAGCCACCTTGTGCACCACCAAAGCCACTGTCCCCACTCCAGCAGTGAGGACAGGAAGGCCCGACCGGGCTCGTGGCTGGCAGCAGAACCACTCCTGACAGTCCGCCGTGGACCAAGGTCTGCACCAAGGGAGCCGCCCTGGAGAGGGTGCCCGGGGTGTGCCCTTTGTAATCCTCTATCCCAACCAAACGATCACTCCCCTGATAAATCGGCTTTGCTGGTCTGAATGCTGGTTAGCTGGACGTTCGCCTGAGGACGTGCTCATTGATTTTAGAGGGGGAGGGAGGGAGAGAGAGATAGAAACATCAATGTAAGAGAAGAACATGGATGGGCTGCCTTTCGTTGGCACCCCAATGGGAGACCGAACCTGAAACCTTTCTGTGTGCAGGACAACGCCCAGCCAACCGAGCCACACCGGCCGGGGCATTAACTGGGCTTTCTTAAAGAGGGCAACAGCTGCAGCAGAAAGCAGGGCCGCTCTGGTCCCCAGGCAACCTGAACCCTAACCAGCAGAGCAGAGGGCAGAGGTGCAGCCCTGTGACTCTCGGCCACCAGGTCTCTCCACCTGGTCAGCTAAGATCCCCATCCACAGAAAACTGCTCCCCAGGGTCAGCGAGATGGCTGTCTGGGTGTGGGGACCACACCTCACGGAGCCTCAGCACCGCATGCAGTGCCTAAGCAGGCAGCAGGTACTTGCTGAGTGTTTGGAGAGCAGAACAGGCCAACACCTCAAGGAATGATAGGCTTGTCTTAACCACGGCCATTTCCAAGCAGCCGGTGTGTACACAAGGAATACAGACCGATGTGACCTCAGCATGAGCCCAGAGCAATTAAGAGAGGAAGTGGGCTACAAATCACGCAGTGCATTCCAAACTATCAAGTGCATTTAGAAACCCTCTGCTGTTTAGTGTTAGCCATGCCTCTGGCTTCCTAGTATAGTGCAGCGAATAGGATAGACACCAGGCACGGGGCGGGGGGTGGGGGGGTTGGGGGGAGGGGTCTCCTGGAGGTTTCCAGTGTCAGCTGCTCTGGCCAGGAGCCAGAACAGGACCAGGAGGAGGATGTGGGCTGAGGTGGGGGGTTCAAATTCTCCCCACCCCATCCTCATGGTCTCATAGCAGGGACCCCCCTGTCCTAAAGGGCCCTGGAAAGTCAGGACAGGGGTCCCTGTGAGCACCTCAAGTGCTAGCACAAGCCACCTGAACTAAATTGGCCTTGTCCAAACAAACTCACTGCCGGTGCTCAAAGGGCTGGTCTGGCTTTCATCACCGAGGCTTGCTGAGCTGTGGAATTTGGCCAAGAGGCCAGAAGTCCCCAGGTAGCCGAGGCCCAGGCTGGAGTCCAAGCCCATTTCTACTGTATGGTCATTTGAGAACCTTAGGGCATATCTTGACTTCTGGCTCCTATAAAGTCAGAATAGGGTTCTCTGCATTTGATAGAGAAGTTTCTACTGATCATTAGGGTCAGTTTCCACTCTCCGCATGCAGGGAGTCCGGGCAGGACGTGGCCGGCCCCATGAGATGTGCCAGGAACACTCACGCCAAGGCCCCTTCTCTCAAGGCTCTCAGAGTTAAGGTGAGGGCACAGGAGACGCACACGGATGGGCATGAAGAGCGAGATGTCAGGGTCGAGCCTGAAAATGCCTCCATGGGCCACAGAGGCCAAGGTGGGAGGGATGGGGGGCAGTGAGGTTTGGGTGGGGAGCTGACCAGGGCTTAAAAGGAAGGGGAAATCGTCAGAAAAAAAGTGACCATCCTCAGAAAACTCGCGGCATGGCTGGGGCAGTGAGGAGGCCACCCAGGAGATTCGGAGAGTGACAGGTGATAACAATGCATATTCAGGTGGCACAGATGGTGACCCACTGCCTACCAGGCTGGGAAGCTTAGCTGGACACCACAGCAATAATGAGCCACTTCAGGTTGGTGAGCGAGGTTTTATGGTGAACTGAAATGTAATATAGCTACTATCCGCTGAGTGCTTACAGTTTGTGGTATAACCTCACCCAGTCTCCCTGACAACATGGAGTAGGCGCAGTTAAAATCCCCATTTTACAGACAAAGAAAGTGAGGCATAGCAAAGTTAAGCAGTTTGCTCAAGACCACATAGCTAGGAAGTAGCTAACCACTAGGCAACACTGTCCCAAGAGGGAAGAAGAATTTGTTTGCAGTTTCGGAACGGAGATGGCAAAAGGGAGGCTGGGTCCTGAAGGCCAGGAATACTGTTGCATTAGGGAGATGAGGATGTGGGTGGGGGTGGGGATGGGGATGGGGGTGGGGCTGGAAAGGAGGGATGAATCCAAGAGACTGCATGAGCAAAGTTCTGACAAAATTTGGGACTGACCCACCGCAAACCCAGGGAGAATCGAATGTGCGGGAAACCCCTGACGGAGATGAAAGGGTTGAGACAGGTACCAGTTGTGGAGCAGATGAGTTCAGGTGGAAGAGCTGAGAGTCGTGCCTCTCCTGTTGAGGAGTTCTCCCACATACCCAGGTCTTCATAAGCGATCTCCAGGGGCCTGAAGCCCCCACCCTCTCAGGCCCTCCACAGGCCCCATCTCCCAGGGACACCCGCACCCCCTACCACAGACCTTTCTCCAGGGCAGCGCATCTGTTCCCGGGAAACGGACAGGACATGGTTAGTGTCTGTTCGCTGCCACAGAGTCCAGAGGGGGGGACTTATCACACTGAAGCTCGGCGTGTGAGAGCTTGCACGCGTGTGTCGAGATGCTGCAGATATAAACAGCCCTGCCTCCGAGAAGGAAGCGTGCTCTCATTTTTCCTCCGTGAACGACACACGGAGATAAACCAGGTGCTGAGCTTTCCCAGGTGCTGCTGGGAACCTTGGCCAAGAGGGCTCTCCACAGCCTCTTCCTGAGGCTCTGGGTCCTGATGGCCAAGTGCTAGGCATCATCCCAACAACCCAGCCTGTCCTGCCCCTGGGCTCAGCCACCCCTCTGGGACAAAGCAATCTAAAGAATGAAGGATATTTACAACCCAAGGTCAGCAGGCGCCATCATGCTTTCTTGAGAAAGAATGTCTGCAGCTAAGAGTTTCTCCAAGAGTGCATGAGGGGTCAGGGGGACGAGAGGCCTCCGGCGGGCCAGCCGCTCTGACGGCTGCTTTCAGCCTTCAGTGTTTACTGAGGTCCCACTGTGTGCTGGGCACTCTGGCATCTGGGGATGCTGGACAGGGCGCTCACATGGCAGGTAGAGAGCGGGGAGGCTGGGCAGGGTGACCCGAAGGCCTCATTCAGCCCCAAGAAGCACCCGCCTTGTTCATCTGTCCAGGTCAGGGTCTGTCCTGGTGATTTGGGGGCACTCCCCACGAAGAAGTCTAGCAGCTGAGTCCCACAGCTGGGGTCTGTGCAGGCCTCGGGCGTGGTGGTGGGAGCCGTGGTAGTGACAGTGATGAGAGGTTTTTAATCTTATTATTATTTTTTTTAACCCTCAACTGAGGATATGTTTATTGATTTTAGATAGAGAGGAAGAGAGAGAGAAACATTGATTGGTTACCTCCCGTACGCGCCCCAATAGGGGATCGAACCAGAAACCTGGGTGTGTGCCCTGACCAGGGATCGAGCCCGCAACGCTTTGGTGTAAAAGGAGATGCTCTAACCCACTGAGCCACTTGGCCAAGGCATGATGAGGGGCTTTCAACCCAAAAGCTGAATTCTTTAGTGGCTGTTTGAGGACATGTTTGCAGCAGACCTGGAAGTCCTCAGTCTGCCTGGTCTGCAGGGCAAGGGACTGCGGTGGGGCACAGAGGAGACACAGGGACTGCTTGGCAGCTCTGCCCGTTCGGGCAAGACCGTGACTGACGTGGTCCTGTGTGTGGACTGGAGAGCGAGGAAATGCTGACAAGTTTAGCTGAGGTGGTCAGTCACGCTGAGGTGCCGACTCTGGGCCTTGGCACTTCTGTAAGAGAAAGCAGGGTTTCTTCTGGGGACTGTCAGTTCTGTCTGCCTGAGTGAGGCCCCGTGCATGTGTCTGAGAAACACCCCATCAGAAGGAAGAGACCCTTGTTCCTACAAACCCTTCCTCTACTTGAGACTGGGGACATAACCCGCTAAGTGGAAACCACCGTCAGCCAACGGCCAGCCCGCCTCTTCTGTGCATGCCCAGTGAGGTCTAAAGCGTGTCATACAACCCCCTCAACCTTAGCCCCAGGTGCGCCTACTAGCAGAGGGGTCAGGTGAGGCAAGAGCCCAGAAGGAGAGGCTGGAGAAGAGAAGTCTGGGCAGGCAGGAGGGAGGGGCCAGCACCAGACCCTCAGAAAAGGCAGGAAGATGTTTCACTGAAGTATTCCCAAAGCCTAATTTTAGACAATAGGTTCTTTCTCTACCAGCATTCTTCCCAGAATTAAGATTTGCATCCGGTGAATTCCCGTCATCCCCTGGGGAAGTTTCATCCTCTGGTGTTTCAAGCACGGAGTGTTTTTATCTGTGCTGGGGCAAAGCAGCAGAGAGACGGGCCCAGAAAGGAGGGAACTGTGACTGGGCCTTTCTGCAGTCGTTGGCCTGTTCAGAACTCACAAAACCACACGCCTGTCTACTTCCATTCGACAAGAGCAGAGCAGGCAAGAACTGGGGCTCTACACAGCAGCCAAGGTGATCTTTTTCAAAACACAAATCTGATCATGTAAACTACGCTTCCTTTCCCTCTTCAAAATTTTATAACTTCCAAATCTCTTGGAATAAAATCCAGTCTCCTTGATTCAGCCTCACGGGCTGTGTCATCTGCCTCCTTCTGCTTCTGCAGTCCTACCCCCGGCCCCTGAATTCAACTCCTGCTCCTTCCTGCCACAGGGCCACTGCGTATATTAGCCTCTCTCCCAACAAAACCCTGCTCCCACCCTCTTTGCCTAGTTGCCTCCTACTCTTCCTTTAGAACGGCTGTTGAACACCCAATTCCTCTGGAAAGCCTTTTCTGACCTCCCAAGTGGCTTCCCCGAACGGCCCCCACAGGCCCATGTCTCCATGCTTCTGTGCTGAGTGCCACCGGGACTTTGCCTCCATCAGTGTGGTTTCTCAGCAGAGTGCACCCCCCCTGCTAGGCTGACAGCTCCTCACGGGCAGGGCTGTCTGCTCAGCAGCAGCGCCTGGCACGGTGCTTGGCATATAGTAAATGCTCAGGAAACAGAGCACGAAATGAATGAGTGGATGAATGAATGAGTGAGTGAACAACAAACAAGAAAATAAAACCAGTTACAAGCCAGGCAATCTCCAACACCAGATCCATAAATTCCACTTCGGAACCAAGCTGGGATACAGCTTGGGCACAGCGGTCCCCTGCCCCACGCCTCCACCCGGAGCCCAAGGATGCTTCCTTCTCCCCATGTCAGAGAAGCACGTTCACTCAGCTCTCGTTTCCACAGTCTCTGCAAGCATCAGAGCTGGAGAGGGCTTGCCACTCTACTTTTTCAGATGAGGAAACAGGTCCAGTGCCCAAGACCACACTGCAGGGTTGTGCCAGTCAGAATGGCCCAGGCTGCAACACAGGAACGAACACACCCCAACATCCCCGGGGCTGGCCTCTGTACCAGTTAGTTCCGGCCATAATAAATCTGACACCAACCAAGTGGCTCTATTTCCTCTGGACCACATGGCCTTGAGGGTCACTGTGGAAGGAGAGAAGAGGGGGCTGGTGGACCGCACAGGGGACTTTCATGGGCCACGCCTAGAAGCAGAATACATCGTGATGTCCACTTTCAAGCACATTCCACTGGCCACAGTTCAGTCATGTGGCCTGAAATTCACCATGTGGGAAGCTCGGGAACACGTCTTCCCGAGTGCCCATAAAGAGGCAGTGAGGCGGAGAGCAGGTCTGCCCCGCTGCACAGCTGCTCCTGACTAGGGCTACTTCCTTCAAAGCCCTGCAGCCACCACCAGCCTCCCTCGGCCCAGCGGCCTCATGTCCCTGCTGGGAGGACCATGCCTCCTACCCTCAGAGGACACTGACCGGGAGCCCACTTTCCAAGGGCAGAGAGCCCCCAGCAGAGATCAGCAGGTGGCCTTCCAGACGGCTGTGGGAGCTGGGGGTGAAGGACGGAGCTCTGTCCATCCTGACATCACCCCTAGAGATTCCAGCTGGTCCTGTCCTGCAGGAGGAGAGCTGGACTCTATCCTAGGGAAGCCCCACTGTGCTGTGGAAACTGAAGGCCCTTATCCTGGTCATCTGTCAGAGATGCCGGAGGACTGCCAGGGGAGGGGGCCCTGGCAGAGGAAAGCAACCTTGGGCCCAGGTCCTGGTCCTGACTGATCAAATGTCTTCAGTTGTGTCTCTTTCTGCCTTTGTTTCCCCAAAGGTAAAATGGAGATGCCCAGCTTCAGGCTTACCCTATTGTTCGGGGTTAGTGTGCGGGGTAAAGAAGGGAAGGGAGAAGCAATGCTCAGATACAAGTGACATCGGCTACTCAGAAATCTCCGGGGCGGCGGCTCCTCTCAGGCTGTCCTCTGACCCTGCAAAACAGCCCGTGTCCTCAATGCCCTGTCCCACACTCCCACACTTTCAGAGTGTCCTATCCCGGCTTCCAGGAACGCAGGCTGGAATTCTCCAAGCGAAGTGAATTCCTGGTACTGGCTGTTGTCCTACGGTCCTGGGACACAGCATGAGACACAGGCATTTACTGTCACGTGTACGTGCCAGTCGCACACTCACCCACCCACATGCAGGTTTCCACCATCCCAAGTGAGGGACCCAGGACCCAGAGAGGGGTGTGGGGCGTAGCGGGAGGGGACCCCATGAGCCACTGTGAGGCTGAGCAGGGGCAGCTCTGGCCTTCCTTCCCATCGGCGCCCCCTGGAGGGCTGCTGGGACAGTTCTCTTTGACATCAGAGCCTCTCGCTTCTGGGGAGGGGCAGCCTCAGGGGGCAGAGAAGAACAGACCCGGCAGGAGGCAAGACGCTTCAGAGCTTCAGAGCCACAGAGCGGGCAGGCTTCTGAGAACTTTACTGAGAGAATCCAGGACAGCGACTGCTGCTCCTTGGGGGCTGGGGGTGGAAATGGGAGCGATGGGAAGGGGGCGAGGAGGTGCAAGGAGAGTGGGTGAGGCAGACAATGGGGCTGTCAGGAGAGGCTCCTGTGACAGCCGAGCGTGGGAAGGGCATGTGGGTGAGGGTGGGGCTGCCTCACGGGGCAGGGGTGGGGGTGGGTAGTGCTCAGAAACTCAGGAACTTCAGAGGGGGGCACTTGACAACTGCAAAGTCGAGAAAGCCAATCGGAGCCCCCCAGGTCTCAGCCAACTTCTGACTGACTTTGCACGGCAGAGACGGCAGCCTGGAAAGGTTTCTGGAATTGTGTCTCTTTCCTTTCAAGTACCTCACCATGGGCTTCTTTCTATATCGCTTCCACGGATAGATCATCCTCAGTTTTGCAGAAGAAGAAACTGAGATTCAAAACAGAAACCAACTTAATCCAAGGAGACACAGATAAGACAACAAATGCAGGGTCAGAATTTAAGTCCAGCGCTGGCTGGTGTGTCTCAGTGGATTGAGCACTGGCTTGTGAACCGAAAGCTCGGGGGTTCGATTCCTGGTCAGGGCACATGCCTGGGTTGCAGGCCAGGTCCCGATTGGGGGTGTGCAAGAAGCAACCAATCGATTTGTATCTCTCACATCGATGTTTTACTCCCTCTCTTTCTCCCTCCATTTCCCTCTCTGAAAATAAATAAAATCTTAAAAAAAAAAAAAAAGAATTTAAGCCCAGGTCCTTTTAACCCCCAAGGACATGGCCAGACATCTCCAGGTCTGAATTTCTCCTCCCAACAATAGGTCAGACTCTCGTAGTTAGGACTACTTCCTTAATTAGAAGTAAGTGAGGGGCTTCCCTCGCCTGTCTTCTCAGAAACAGGGAGTCCAGGTCTGAGCACACTTTGGTGTCCTCGGGAAAAGAAAGCGGGAAAAACCCCAGTCACTATCACCGGTGTCATCAGTGTGATGACCAAGCTCAGATGTCCGTGGGGGGGCCACAGGCGGGGGGAGCCAGCCGAAGCAGGTGCGTGGGGAAACGGCTGTGACGCTCCCTGCCCCTCAGGTGGATTCTGGTCCGTCCAAGCCAAGCCAGCCCTGAGTGGACAACGTTCGGGCGGTGGTGGGTCCTGGGCCCCCAGAGGGGAACTGCAGGGAGAGAGGCGTGTGAGAGCCGGATGACAAGCTTCATCTGCCTCACCTCCCAAACACAGCTCAGTGCTGCCCACCCTGGCCCTCCCAACACAGGCGCTGTTGGCTTCCCCTCTTGGAGTCAGGATGCTGGCAGGGGCTACCCTCCCTAAAATCAGAGCAGGCATGCACCCACAGTGCCCAGGCCAGGGGCCACCACCACTAACTCCCCCAGACACTGTCCGTCTCCCTCGAGAAGCACAAACAGCACAATGTCCCCCACACAGCTTTACCCAGACCCACGGCGAGTCCCTGACAGAGCCTCGGTCTCCTCTTCTGTGAAATGGGCACGCCCTCTAGGTTGACGTGGGGATTAAACGAGCTGCCATTTCCTAAGTGCTAATGATGCCAGTACATGTCGTTTTCAACACTGTCACCTCTGGGAAAGGGACGGCAGAGATGGACCCCATGGAGGGGCGCCCCGCCTATCTCTCCCCTTGCTCCACTGCTGGGGGGCGGGGGGGAGGAGCGGACTGGGGCTCTCACTCTGCAGAGTCCGTGAAAGGTCAGGGGCTGGGCCGAGGAGACAGCAAGCCTGGGTTCAGCTCTTGGCCTTTCTGCCTCGTGTGACTTTGAGCAAGTTACTGAACCTGTCTGAGCCTCGGTTTTCTCATCTGTAAGGCACATAAGGGACAATAAAGGTGCTCTCTCCACAGGGTGGTTTGAGGATTATGGGCAATAATATATGCAAAGTGCTAACAATTTGTTAAAACAAAGAGGGGTGTAATATTATTCCACTGTAATGTATTGGAGGTCAGCAGCTCTCCCCTAGCAAATGCCAGGGATCTTCTCAGTTTCCCTTTTCCTGAGCCAAGAGGTCTCAGTCATACTGCACCGGGATGTCTGGGTGGGGGCTCGCCATCTGCTTCGGCCGCAAGACCACCATCTCCATTCTCCTCGGAGTCTTAACCTGTGGCCGTAGGTTCTCACACAAAGTCCCTGAAGCCTCCTCCCAAAGGTGTGCCTGGGAATCAGCTCAGCGGCAGGGACTGTCTCCTAGCTCCGGCCCTGCTCAGCGGCCTGGGAGAGGCCGAGGGAAGTCACAGGGCTGATTTCGCGCGTGTGCGACCTAAGCCGTCACACAGGGTCCCACACTCAGTTTAATGCGCTGTTGTTTTTTACTTAAAATTCTTAGTGCTTTTTGAACAGAGGGTCCCGTAAATTAGGTAGCTGGTGGCACGGGCTTCTCCACCTATCTCCGGGAGACTTCCCACTCTGGAGAAGCAACCACTCACCGAGTTCAGATCCCAAGTTCCCGATCTTCCCTGGGTGTCAGGGATCACCTGGATGCCTAACTGGTCTCCAGCTTCTCCCCTTCTCCCCTCTGAGATCTTTTCAGCAATGCAACCAGAGGGCCCCTTAAAATGGGAGTCAGAATCCTGTCCCCCATACTCACACCCTGCAGTGGCTCTCATCACACTCAGAGTAAACGGAAGGACCAAGGGGTGACAGTGGCCCTTGAGGCCCTTCACAGTCTGCGCCTTTCCCTTCCCTCACTGACCTTGGACCCAGGGTCCTCCCCTTTGCTCCCTCTGCGCCAGCCACACTGGTCCCCTTGCTCTTCTGCCAGCAGGCCACCAGGCACATTCCCACCCCAAGGCCTTGCTCTGGCTGTTCCCCCTGCATGGGGCACTCTTACCCCAGAAATCCTTTCCCAGAGGACCCAACATCCCTTTAATGCCAGAAAACTTCTCTAAAATCATAGCTATCCCTTTGACCCCCAAGCAGGACCGCACTTAAGCCAGCCTTTAAAACGCATGGAGTGGGGGAGAGGACGTGGAAAATTGGAACCCTTGTACACTCTCGGGGGGATGCAAAGTGGTGTGACCACTCGGGAAATAGCACAGTGGTTCCTCAAAACATGAAACGTAGAATTACCACATGACCCCATTCACGTGTGTATATATGCATTGAAAACAGGGACTCAGATATTTGTAAACCAGTGTTCACAGAAGCATCACTCACAGTAGCCGGAAGAGAAAAACAACCCGACGTCCATGAGTGGATGAATGGGTAGACAAAATGTAACACATGCCTATAATGGATGATTACTCAGCTACAACATGGATGAGCCTCGAAGACGTGTCACGTCAACTAACCCAGGCAGAAAGAGCAAGTCTGACCCCACTGACAGGAAGCACCTAAAACAGGATCCTTGCAGACAGAGAGCAGAACAGGGGCTGGGGTCGGAAAGGAGAGTGGGCAGTTACAGGTGAATGAGTGCAGAGTTTCTGTTTAGGGTGATGAAAGGTTCTGGAGATGGAGAGTGGCAACGATTACATGACATGGTCAATGTAATTAATGCCGCGGGATTGTACCCTTAGAAATGGTTAAAATGATAAATTTTATGTTATTTATATTATGCCCCAATGAAAGAGACAAGGAATAAAGAAGCATGAAGGTAGGAGACTCGAATCCACTCTCGCCCCCTCCGCCTCCTCCACACGTGCCCGAGGGTCTGATGCTGCTCTCAGGGGACACCCTGCACAACGGGCGACGTAGTCCTGGCCCTGTCCTGGAGCGGGAAGGACTGTGGCATGTGTGGCGACACGGCGTGTGAGGGCCACGCAGACACACACACTCACAGCTCGGGCCATGAAGGTGAGGGTGTGAAGTCTCTTGCTAAGGAGATGGGACTTTTGTGACAGCGGGGAGCTCACAGGGAAAAGCAGTCTCTGGTGAGGCATTCTGAGAACTTCCAATTCGGTCTCCAGGACTCTCGGTCTCAGTAAAGCCAAGTTGAGGGGCAGGAGCTGCAGTGTGTGACAAGAAGGAGGGGAGCAAGCCTCTCGTCCCTCTGCAGTCCAGCCGGGCAGCTGCCCCCATTGCCACTTCAGGAACATGAAGTGAGCCGGCCAGCCCTGCACCTGCAGCAAGCTCCCAGACACCCTCTCAGCCTCCACTCGTGGCTTCAGCCAGCAGTTGGCAAGGCTGAGAGGGGAAAGAGAGATCCTTCTGGTCTCCCGGGGAGCTTGAGATGCTCGCAGCTCTGCCCCAGCACAGGGTGCGGCGGGGTGGGGCTGCCAGGCTGAGCTCCAGGCTCCCACCTTCCCAGAAAGGGACAAGCTCCTCAGGGAGAGGAGTGCCAGATGGAAAAGTGCCCGCCCACGGGGCTAATTTTAGGCTCAGCAGCAGCAGCAGCAGCTCCCTGCACAGAGCCCCCTGCACAACTCAGCTCAGGTTTAAACTGTGAGGCCACCCAGAAGGAAAAAGCATACACACACCCATGCACGCACATGCACCCATGCATACACATTCGTGCGCGTGCACACATGCACACACCCCTTCCTCCAGGCAGGCCTTATAAATGCTCTTCCTGCCCTGTGAGAGCTAGGGAATCCGTCCGTGCTCCATACTCCCTGCAGCTCTGAACCCAGGAAGACCCCACCAAACACTATTAACCATGTGACCTTATGGTTCCGAGGTCACGTGGCCTGAGGTCGCTAGCCCCAAGAAAAGACCCTGAGGAAGATTTAATAATAAACAACATTTAGCTCACAGCTGCAGATGGGGCCAGCTGTCTCCTCTGAGAACAGAACGGGACAGCTCAACAGGATATGTTAATAAGGAATTTGGTTGGACTTAAGGATGAACTTTCCAACCAACGGAAACCTAAAACACGGAGCTACAGGGGCTCCTCTGGAAGTGTGGCCGAGTCACAAAGGGCTGTCTATGCCGAGCTGGGTCAGCATGGCTCACCTGTGGACAGTGGGTGGCTTAGATGGCCTGAGGAGCCCTTGATGACACCTGCTTGGATTTGCAACACCAATCGCTGCGCCCTTCATATACGTTACCTAGGGCCCAGAGACTTGCCCCAGGTCACACAGCAGGCAAGGGCCAGAGCTGGGAATTGAAGCCAGGTGTGTCCTCATAAAGCCTGACCTCAGGCACTCCCTTTCTCTGACCCCAGCCAAGCTGCAGGGACCACCGGCTGCTTACTTTCACGGCCTTCTTCGACCCTCCCATTAAAGCCTCTGGAACTGGCCTTAAGCCCCAGGGCACCTCCTCCCCCCCCACCCCCCCAGCCTCCCACTCAGAAGCTCAGCTCGGAGACAACCTCTGAGACAACCTCTGGGCCCAACGTTTCTGATCGGAGGAGCACCGAGACGCTAACACCGCCTTGGCCCCCTGGTTCTTCCTGGGGCCACTCTTCCTCTATGACCCCTCAGCCTTGGGGGGCAGGAGGGGACAACAGGACCTCAGGGATGCAGGCACAAGGTGGAAGACCAGCCCTTCAGTCTCCTTGAAGTCCCTGGGACCCCACCCTGTCCACGAAGTCATAATATTTACAGGGAACACTGCAAAGCCAGCCGCCCAGCAGCTCCGCCTGGCTGGCAAGTCACCGCAAACAGCAGATGTCTTTGAACAATGTGTACGCGGTCCCCGTCCTTACACTTGGCACCTCTCCCCGCCCCCCAGTAAACAAATAAACAAGCAAGATGCTGGAGCCCAGCGAGCTGCCCTTCCTGCAGAGGTCACCCTGGAGCCAGAGCCACACGCTCGCTCTCCACTTGAGAACACGTCCTTCTAGGGGCAAAAAATGTGCATCGCAGACACACACACACCAAGGCTATAATCTCTTTCTGTGTGTATGTGTGTGCATCAGAGAGAGAGGGGCAGGGAGGGGGGTGGAGAAAGAAGAGGGGATGTCAATAGAGCCAAATGCTTATTTTATTAAAACCTTTTATAAATAAGCCCCACTCAGCCCTAACCAGACACGCAGTGTCAGTGCCAGAAATCATGACTCCCCCACGTTCTGGAAACCTAGCTGGTGAGACAGAGGCGTGCACGGGGCGGGAGGGGAGACCTGCCCATGGTTTGAATGCATAGCCCTGCCTCTCCAGCTCCCAGAACTCCCACGCGGAGCCCCATCTATCCCCAAGTTAGTTAGAAAAGCACGAATTCGAGCCCCACCATACCACTTCCTTGCTGTGTGACCTTGGGCAGGTTACTTAAGTTCTCTGTGCCTCAGTTTCTCATCTGTAAAACGGAGAACAATGATTTCTACATTTGAGGGCTGCGGAGATCAACTATCATTGTGATCACCCCAGTCTCCATTTTTCCTACTTCCCTCTTTACAGACTACAAAAAGACTACTTTCGTGGACCAGCAGAGAAACATCCTCATCACCAACATCTTCTCTTTAATCCCCAAACAGCACACCAAGGAAGTTGTTCTTATCCCCATCACGGAGATGAGGAAGGACACCAAGGCTCAGAGAGGCTTTGAGACCGGCCTGAGGCCACAGCATAAGTGACAGAGCATGGGGAAGCCTGTGACAGACACAAGTGAGCATGAGAGCCTTCTCAGCTGCGTGGAAAGGTTTTCAGAACTCATGGGGCTAAGAGAAGGTAAGGAAAGGTGCATGGTGTGGATGAGCCTGGGGCAGCGCGGCCCCCATGGGCGTGAGGGCACAGGGCTGGCTGCCAAGCCGATGACTCAGCCTTGACCCCTCCTCACACTTCCACGGGCCCAGAGCCCTGGCTCCCTGTCCTCAGCAGGAGGACCCACAGTTGTCAGGAACCCCGAGTTCCAGAGAGAGGAACCCTGGTTCCTAACTCCTGCGCTGGCAGTCTCTCAGCTTCCCAGAGAACACAGCCCACGATGCTCCAGACCTGACCCAGGGTGCTCTCTCGAGGGAACTGAAGAGCCCCCAGGACAGGCCCGTCTTCAACCCAGGAGACCACGTGCTCTAACTTGCTTGGCACAGTCCCGGTTCGTGCCTGTGGTTCTCAAGCAGTTATCAACAGGGCGCCCTCCCCACTTCACTGTCCGACGTGTCCTGGTTTGGGGGCTAAGTTGTATGGACCATACTGCTGTCTCTCTCAAAGCTCCTGAGCTTTAGGCCCAAATCTGTCACCCAAAGGGGGCACTCCAGCCTCCCTGGGTAGTTCCAAGGATCTTCCAGAAAAAACTCCAGCTCAGCCTCCTTTATTTTCCAGGCTGTAAAAACTTCCTTCCCATGCCGCCTGCCAGCCCCCAGGCCTGTGACTTCTGGAACAGCCCAGCTGGGTCTGCTCCACACAACACGAGTAACCAAAGGTCGTGAGCCTGTCAGTGCGGAAGGCTGCGCCAGCAGAAACAGGCCACTCCCGCACGGCCCAACGGGTCGCCCAGCACAGCTTGTGGACACAGCAGGATCGTGAGAAACTGCTGCACCTTCAAGAAGAGAAATAAGCACTCACTCCAGCTCCAGTCTGTTCACTTGCTCATTCATTCATTCATTCATTCATTCATTCATTCAACAAAAATCGATGAAACATCAACCAGGTTCAAGGCTGCATCCTATGGTCAATGGAACCAAAACCCACAAAATGAAAATACAAATCAGCCTCCAGAATTAGAATGCAAATACACATGCACATCTACGTACACATACAGATTTAGGTGTGGATTGTGAGCTATCCTGGGAATAATCTAAAAGTCCCTGGAATCGTACTTTGAAATGCTCGCAGACACAGGAGCCCCTGTGATAGTGCATTGTCATTTAAATGAGTCTAGATACTGGGACCTCGTCTACATGCTCAGAAAATGCCAGGCGTTAGGGAAGCCAGCCAGGGAGAAAAATCAATGCGGCCAAATTCATTGATCTGCAAGCACATATTAACTGCCAGGCCGTGGCCAGCACTGCAGGGGGCTGGGGCGAACCACAGTGTCGAGCGAGGGGCAAACTCAACAGCCTGCAGATGGAAGCCTGCCTCTTACTGAGGATGTTCCTCCCAGCCCAGCCCAGTCACAAACATGGACATTCAAACCAAGTGACACAGTAACCTCCCTGAATAAGGCCTATTAGCAGATGCAAGAGAGTATTGATCTCCCCACAACATTAATTAGACAAATGTGCTGAGGCCAGTGGCGGGCCAGGCACTGCACCAGGGCTGGAGAGATCAGCAACACATAAGGCCTCCCTTGGATCTTGAGACGCACCCCACCCAGTCCAGAGGGAGGAAGACAAAACCAGGAGGGCACAACAGTGGGGTAAGCGTGGTCACAGAGGGGACCCAAAGGGAGGGAGGAAAGAACGCATCTGTGTTGGGATGTGGCCAGGAAGGCTTCCAGGAGGGGGTGATGTTTGACTTAGGTTCTGGAATACAGATGAGCAGGGGCAGAGTAGAATGTAGAGCAGAGGGAGGGACAAAAAACATCCCAAGGTAGCTTGGAGGGGAGACAGCTGTGCAGGCATAAAGGGCAGATGGGGGAAAGCCACTGTTCAGGACCAGAAGGGCCGGGAAGCAACACGCTCAGTATGCCTGAGTTATGGAAACGCGGCATTACAGCTTTGCGGCAGGTGCGGCAAAGGGGAAGAGAGCCACGTCGGGAGGACCACTGAAAAGGCTATGGCAGCCCTGGCCTGGTGCCTCAGTCGGTGGGAGCATCGTCCCATGCACCGAAAGGGTGTGGGTTCCATCCCCGGTCAGGGCACACACGGGACGCAACTGATCGATGTTCCTCTCTCTCTCATTGGTGTTTCTCTCCACTTTCCTCTCTCTCTAAAGTCAATAAACACCCTCAGGTGAGGATGCAAAAAATAAAAATGAAAAAGAAAAGGTCACTGCAGCAGCGTCGATGAGAGGCAATGGGAGGCTCAGCAGGGCAGGTGGGGAGGGGACACAGAGGGTGGAGGAAAGGACAGGACAGGTCAGACTCAGAACCGGCGGCACTAGATGGAAGTGGGAGGCGAGGGCAGCGAGTTACCAAGCGTGACTCCCAGTTAAAAACCGGGCAACAGGGGGATGGTGACGCCAGAAAGCAAGACAGAGAAGAGAAGTGGAGGGAGGCTGGCCTTGGTGGGGACGGTGGGGACGGTGGGGATGGTGGGTGGATGAGTTGGGCAGCGCACATGCTGGGTGTGAAGTGCCCAAGGGACAAACAGCCTGGGAATGACAGACAGCTGGAAACCTGTGGGTGGATCTCCAGAGAGGTGTGGGTCAGAGGGACAGGAATGGGGACAGTTAACCTTAATCACAGAGGTGGGCAAGATCAGCCAGAGGAAGAGAGCCCCGTGCAGAGCCCTAGGAAACAGTGAAGTGCCTAAGGAGGAAGGAGAGGACCAGAGGCCCAGACAAGGGATGGAGCAGGAGCCACCAGGAGGGAGTCAGGAGGGTGGCAGGGACAGGCCAACGAGGCCGAAGGCCAGCCGCTGAGCAGGCTCAGCCATGTGGCAGCCGGAAGACCCCAGCATGCTCAGCAGGGCTGCTCTCTTCATAGGGACAGCAGAATCGCTGAGTTTAGGGAGACATTTTGGCTGAGAACTACCCCGTTGAGAGGGCTAGAGAACACGGGAGGTGGGGCAGGCCTGGGAGAGAGCGAGGAGGGGCTGCATGCCTCGAGCAGCCTCTGTGGGAGAGAGTCAGGGCAAGAGAGGCTGAATGAAGACCAGGAGTGATGGAGCGGGGAGTGGCCTACAGGGACAGAACAGAGGCCAGGCAGGGGAAGGTCACCCCAGCAAGGAGAGGGTACTGGGGTGGTTCCGAGAGGCCAGGAGGGCACCCGGCATGTCAGCTGAGAGGTTGAGGCAGGGAGTTTACCTGCAGACAATGAGGGCTTGGCGGTGACCCAGGACTGGAAGCTAGAGGGAGACAGTGGCGAGGGCTCCAGCTGGCCTCTCTGGGGAAGAGGATGTGGATAAAACCACAAACCTCATTAGAAGACCCTGGCGAGGAATTCTGACCGTGGCAGGGACTGGTTCAGAAGAGTTCGGGACACAGCATAGAGAGTCTCCTCTGGGAGGAGTCCTGTCCCTAACTCTTCCAGTCTCTTTTCCTCAATACCAATAGGGTCCACTTGCACAGTGAGTTTTCACAGAAGAGAGCTACACACACACACACACACACACACACACACACGCCCCTCACGCACATGCTCCCTGCACATCTCAACCAGGAACTCCGGGTCCACCACAGGCCCACATCTGTTTCTTGCTTTGCCCCCAGCAGAGTACCACATGCAGAGGGGCATGTGACAAGCAGATGAGAGGGACACTAACCCCAAGGTTAGAAAAACCTCTAACTTTCCCCTTCACTGACCACAGGGCCAATCAACTCTCCCAAAATAAGTGCTTCTCTGTCGGAGGCTCAGAGCAGGACAAGTGCCAGAGGGAAGTGAGCATGGCTAGAGCCCAATTTAACGGCAAGTACTCAGACGTCCATGCAGGCCTTCTGAGTTCCACCTGCAAGAAACAAAGGCTGCAGAGCGTGCCAGGGAGCCTGGCTCTGCAGGGAGTGGCAAATGGCCTTTGTCCTTCCTGAAGAGCAGCTGAGCATGGGGTAGAATGGGGATAGGGCCACAGGAAGAGCCTTGGGGGTGGGGGCGTGCGGGCTGTGGTCCTGCTCGTGGCTGGACACCAGGACAGCGCAGGTGACAGAGTGAGGGTGGCTGCCAATGCCTGGGCCATCAAGATTCCAGCTTCAGCCCCAGGCTGGGAAGTTGGCCAAACACTTTAAGCCACTGGCTCAGAGGACAGACCTGCCCCAACGCCGCCTCCCCAGCAGACAGAGCTCGTAGCCGAGCCTGACTTTAGCTGCTGCTGTGGAAAACGGGAGAGAAGCGAGAGCGGGCTGGTCGCCCGTGAGCACCGAGACTGGGCCAGGAGGCAGCACAGCCTCCAGAGCCCTCCCGACCACCCATTCACTGCCAGGCTCACTTTCGGTGCCCGCACTGCACCCTCCTTGCAGCTGCGGGAACGGCCGTGGAGGGCAGCCTCTCTGTGTGCGGTCTAGTCGGCAGGGCTGTCCCTGCCACATGCACAGGCAGTCTTCAGGAGCCTGTGTCCCCCAGAAATGGCTTCTAGCTCTCTCTGCGGACACAGAGGTGTGCTTTCCTGTGGGGAAGTTAACAGCTTTCTGGAGGGTTTCAGAGGGGCTGAAACCCAACGCAGAATAAGAAGTTGCTCTGGGGGATTAGAAGTGCCGAGGAGAAAGGCAGGAGGGCTGGGCGTGGACTCCAGGGGCGTGGGCAAAGCCCCTTCCTCATAAGCCTGTGGCCGTCCTCGGCCACCAAGGCTGCAAGCACAGCGTGTCCATAGCCATACCATCCGCTCGCATCCCTGGAACGCACTTGTTCTTGGCAGCGGGGGTCTGTCCACCAAAGTCTTCATCTGAGAAGGAAGGGTTTGTTCGACCTTCCACCGTGTGCTACAAAGTCGGGTGGGCGCATAGGTGGGCACTTCGATGTGTCCCTCGTTCCCAAAATGAGGTGGCCCCCACTGACCTGGGAAAACCAGGAGCAGACTGTGCAAGCACTGTGTGGACCCAGCTTTGGGCAGGGGCCAGCGCACGCCCCATCTGCCCCACCAGGGGCTGAGGGCCGCCCAGCACACCTGCGCACGAGGACCAGCTGCCCAAACAGACTGGCCAGGGGTTCCCGGCAGCTCGAAACATGTGCTGGCCCACTGACCCCTCCAAGTGGGTGGGATGGGAGAAGATGGAAAAAGAATGCAGAAGACAAGGGGCTGGGGTGAGAAAAGTGAGCTCCATTCTGAGCACTTCAGAGCACGCCATCCCTGAGGCCGCTGGGCCACTGAAGGAGGCCAAAGCCACCCTCCCAGCGGGTCGGTGGGGCCGCTGCCTGTCTAAACACTTCCAGATGTCCTTGAGGGCCTGCAGGGGGACAGCGAGTGCAGCTCGGACAAAATAATGTGTAAGGTCATCTCTTGGGAAAGGGAGGCTATAAATTACAATGATGACTTCCCATCCAGAAGGAGGGGGAGACCCAGGACTGAGGATCGAGGGTGGACGTTGGGGCCGTCCTTCCTGGTAGGCAGCCCTCACCCAGCCATGGCCGCAGAGAAGCAATCCCACTCCCAAGGCTGTCCCTGGTCTCCTTGCTCCAGCCAGCCCCCACCACCTCCCCTTGCCCAGGCCCAAATGCCATGGGATGGAAACAACCGACACAGCCTCGCCCCATGGAATGTTCGAGGCCTGGGGCTCCTATTCACCTAGAGTCGTGACACAGGTGGTCCCTCGGCCACCAGCCCAGCCTCGACACTGCACAACTCTGGGGGGTGCCATTCACGGTGCCGACTGCATACCACCAGTTCCTCCTGCAGGCTTCGGGCCGTGTGCCCCAGCCCTGCAGGCTAAGGCTGGTCAGCTCCTGGGGTGGCTGGTGGCTCTCCAGCCAGCTCTCCCCGCCATCTGCTCTCAGCTCCCAGACAAGGTGCCCCCTCCCTCAGGGGCCACCTGTGGTGGCAGGAGTGAGCCCCTGCTGTCCCTGCCATGGCACCCTCTGTCACAGCTGTCCTGTCGGACCCGGAGTCGCAGGCTAAGGGCAGGGCCGTTTCCAGAGGCCTCGACGGAAGTGCAGCGACTGACACAGGCAGCTGAAGGTCTGCCCCGGACGAGCGCCTCCTCCTCACAGGTAATTGACTTTACGTAATCAAGAAAAATTCACCACGCAAGGGCAGGGGTAGGGGGAGCAAGACACAAAACAGTATATCCTGTATTAAACTAATTTCAGTTTTAAATGAGTAGAAGAAGATATCATATAATGTGGTGGGAGTAAGGGTGATTTTACATTTTCTCTTTATACTTTTTTCTTAATTTCCCAGGTTGTCCTTAAGGAGCACATGTGGCTTTCGTGGTCAGAGAAAAGAGAGCTACGGATGCAGTGAAGATTTTGTTCCTCAGAGAAAGCTTGATCGGAAAGCTCGGAGCTCTGGGTGGGATAAAACCTACCAGGTTTCGGAAAGCGTGAGGGCTGGCTGGGACGGGCTGAGACCCTCAGGTTCTGACAGGCTCCTTGAGGTTCTCATTAACCATGGCTTACACACTGAGTGACCGTCTCTCAGCTCATTCATTTCATCCTGCAGCCGAGGCCCAGAGGGCAGGACGCTGGCCAAAGGTCAGTCAACCAGGGGCAGTGGCCCAGCCAAGTCTGAACCCAGGCCTCTAGAAGACAGGATTTCCCTATCTGATCTCTTCCTGTCCCTCTCTGTCTCTCTCTGTCTGTCTCTCTCTCTCACACACACACAATGCCCCTGTCCATCCTACCACATGCTCATAGGATAGCACCTGTCTGGTAGGGGAAATGCCAGCATCCTCAGGGAGCCACTGCAGTCTCCCCACCACAAGTGGCTCCAGGCACATGCGACTGTACACGCAGTAGGCCTCGACAACGCCATCCAGGAGGAAGACTTAGAACTTCAGCCTCTGCAATCAGGGCACAAACGAGGCAGGCAGGTAGGCAGCCAAGCACAGAAACCCACGTCCCGCCACACACATGGGACCAGCACAGCCTTCCCTGGGAGGTGTGGCGAGCGTGGGGTCTGGGAGTGGGGGGTGCTTGGGTTCGAGCCAGTTCGCTCAGAGGTCTCGCACGGCAGCCCAGGGCGTGGTATGCCTTTTCTCTGAGCCCCATGCACAAAGTGGACAGGACACTGACTCACAGGGTGTGGTGCCACGTGAGAATGAGATCACAAGCGCAACGTGCCACGTGAGCTGGCTGGCAACATGCTCACTAACTGGTAGCTAAGGTGCCTTGCACCGGGGCCTTCCGCAGAGATCAGCACCAGGCGCCGGCCCCTCACCCTCAAGCCGGCCCACCTGGGCCGGCCCATTCCCAGCTTCCCTCCATCCGCAGCTGAGGACCCTCGGGAACTAACTACATTAACAACAAATTTTAAGACAATAGCGTTTTAAATTTGTTTTTCTAACAAAAAATACATATTTTTTCTTTATTCTTTTAACTCAATTTTATTAAAAAAATTTTTTTCTCACCCAAATCAGAAATAATAAAGAATATTGCCTCCAACTCCAATCCTACCACCTTAACACCTCAAGTGTTCCATATTCCCTTCTGGGGCTCTGGTTATTCTTGAATGAATAAAAAGAATGTGTATTTACACAGCACCTCTTCCTTCCGTGGCGTAGCCGAGAGCCCAGAAATAGACGGGAAGGCACACGATGAGACAAAACAGGTGTTTCTCAGACTGTGCAGCCACACTCAGGAACTTCCCTCATCAGTGACAATCTCAGGCTCCCACCAAGAACCTGGTAACTTACTTTCCACAAATTCTAGTAACACAGTTGCCTGTGCAGGTTACAAACAGCAAATGAGAGGGGTGGGGCAGGGGTGGGAAGGGGAAAGCTGCTGAGGCGGGCAACCTGTAACACTGAGAAGTGACAAGTGACAGTTGATTAACGAGGCAGAAGACAGAAAGGGATATTTTTAAAGTATGTGTCAGTTTTCAAAACTCCTGGCAGCTGGGCTATTCCACGTAGGAGTAAACCCCCTGAGGCCCCCACTGGGCCTGCACTGTGTTGTAAGAGAAGACAGTAATTAACACGCAGGACTACGGTCCCCTTCCTCACCCAGACAAAGGTTATATTGTATCAGTGACTATTTAAAGAAGTGGACAAAGTGTGTATTTTAGGAAGGCTTCCGCAGAAATAGCTATAATAAATGCTGGCATGAATTCTTAATTACCTAGAAAAGCAGGCCACACAGATCCAAGGGTTCTGGAGCAAAGAGGGCTTACTGTGCAAATTTCATTTCTGACTTTGCCCGCTTTCCACAGGGCCTGTGCAGCGGGCAAAGGGGCTCCCACTCTCAAGGACACAGGCGTCGCCCCACTCAGAGGGCCTGTCAGGACAGTTCCCGGGGCCCAGAGGGGGCTCTCAGTCCCAGCGTTCTCTGGGTCACTCATCTGATGCATGGGCCACACAGGGAATGCAGTGCCCCCAAACCTGGCTCTCGCTGTAGCCCTACAGAGGCTTAGCTCCCCACACATGCCCCTGCTCCAACTCCAGTAGGCCTCTTCCCCCTGAACACACCCACCCACCTTCACACTGCCGCCTCTGGGCCCTCGGGTGCTCCTTCACCTTGCCTCACGGTGCCTGCTGCTTCTCTCCGCATCAAAGGCCCACTCTGCCCCTTGGAATCTTCCTCCCCCGTGCGGGTCCCCACCTGGGGCTTCCCTTGCGCTCCTGCCCGTCCCGTGTTGAGGAGAGCTGCCTGCACACCGCCTCACCTACTCAGCTAGATGGCAGACTGTGAGTGCCTGCTGTATTCCTCACCACAAGAGCACGGTACTCAGCGTCTCAAGGGCCGTCGAGACGCTTCTGCCAGATTCAGTAACCCATGTTCACACCAAAGCAGATCAGGGGCCCTGCTTTCTCGAGCACACACAGGTGTGCACGGCTGCACACCTCCCTCACGCATGCCTCACCCTTCCCACAACTTTGGGGAAACTCATGCACGATGTGATCTCCCGGAATCGGAAAAAGAAGAAAGGAGGTCCAACTGAGAAGGAATTCCCCCTTGTCCAATAAGGCTTTTATGTGATTTTTTTCTCCATAAACTCTAAAAAATAGAAGGGCTAAATCTGTCTCTGTCCTGGGGTTCCTGAGAATGGGCGGAACTAGGTACAAGGGAAGGGGGCTCTGCCAGCAGCTTCCCCTGTGCCTTGCCTAACTGACTTCTTCCTTACTCCCCAACGCGGCACAGCGGAGGGTGAAGCACAGAAACATCTAGAATCATCAGGCCCCTCTCCTCTCCCACCTCACCAGGCAAGACTCTCCCCTGGGCTCAAAGACTGTCACAGAAAGGAACAATCGACTCATCCATTCCAGCATTAACCCTTCAGGTCTGGAAGTTCTTCCTGATGTCTACCTTAAAGCACGTCTGTTTTGTGGGAAGGACCTTTCTCCCACTCACCACCATCTTTCCCTCCGATCTTAACTGAAGTGGACTTTTTCAAACCACAGGGGAAGGAGGGGTGAGGAAAAGGAGACCAGACATGAATGTCTCTCTGGCTCAAACTCTGCTCTATCTTAGGGACGTAACAGTGAAGGGCCTTCTGGGGGAGATGGCGCACAGAGCCGCCAGGGAGAGTGGAAAGGGGACAGAAGAGGAAGAAGGACAGTGTAAGGGCTGACCCTGCCGTCACAAAGCCCAGACGGCGGCCCGCTGCCAGCACCAACAAAGCTGCCCCCAGGTGTCTTGGGGTTCAGGAGCCCTTGTCTGGGGTGTCCCGCCGCCTCAGCCCTGCAGCACCCAAGCAGCCATCTGCTGCCCTCCCCCTCAGTGCACTGGCAACGGGCGCCCATTGCCATGACAACCAACTCTCCTGGCACCTGGAGAGCAAGTCTCATCAGCAAGGAGGCCCCCAAGTGACTTCTAACAAAGCCTCCTTCCCTCCAAAACCAGGATCCACCCACCCCTCAGCTGGGAACCCCAGCTACAGAGTGACGTGGGGACAGGGTGCACCCCACTCAGGCCAGTAGTATAAGCCATCACACCATCGGAGCAGGTGGCAGCCTGTGTCAGGACCTCCGGGCTGAGATGACGCAGGAACACTAGAAGGTGCTCAGATCCTGAGGCTTTGCAAGGATAAATCTGAACGTGTCTCACCGTCCATTGTCACCACATCCCCTGGCCCTAGTCACCTCAGGTCCAGATTGCAGGCCACTCTCCCCTGCCCTGAACCTTCGAGCACAGCCACCACCACCGCGATAATGTTCTTCCGGCACCGCGTTCATCCAATCACTCCTCGGCTCCGGTGCCTAAAATAGCTTGCTCCAGCTTATCAGATCATATCTAACCCTCTACGGTATCTGCGCCCCCACACACCCCAACCTCGGCGCAGGTCCCCCCCACTCGTCACGCTGTCCCTTCTCTGTCCCAACAATTTTCTTGTTCCTGCCACGTTCCCTTTGCTTAAGTCATCATCCCCCTCTTGCCATGTCCTTGCCTCTGGTTTGCGCTCACTCCCTTCCACACTCCGGCCACGGCCACGCTGCAATCTGCCAGTGTACCTGCTTGCATCCGCAACAGTGTTGCTGGGAGTGACCACCTGACTGCGGGTTTCCCAAACTTGTGACCTGACTGCAGGCTCCTCAAGGGGGGAGCTTCCTCACTCATGAGGTTTCCCTGTTGGACTGGGAGTTCCCGGAGGACCCACAATGCAGCTCCCTCCACCAGACGAGGCGTTCCTCCTGGACAAGCACCACGGCTCCCCCCATCAGAATGTCCAAGGGACAGTGCCTCCGCCCTGGCCTCGGCCCCTCACTGGCTTCTCTACGCCACAGCCTCAGCTTCCAAGGCAAGTGTAAGAGCCAAATTCCTTCAACTGGCTGGAAACATACTATACCTGAGCTGTCTGATTTAGTGGCGCGTGTCACTAGTTGCATGTGGCTGGTGAGCACTTGACATGCAACTAGTCTAAAATGACATGTAATGCCCGGACCAATGTGGCTCAGTTGGTTGGGCATCATCCCAAAAAGTGAAAGGTCACTGGTTCGATTTCCAGTCAGGGCATACACCTGGGGTGCATGTTCGATCCCTGATCAGGGCACATGCAAGAAGCAGCCAATAGATCTTTCTCTCTCGCATCGATGTTTTTCTCTCCCTCCCTTCTCATCTCTCTAAAATATAAATACAATCTTTTTGAAAAATAGGAGTAGGCAGTAAGGATAGTTAAGAAGTCTAAAATGGGAGCCGCTGAGGGGCTGGGCTCCAGAGTCACCTCTGCTCCCAAGGAACAGTGTGCCCATGGGTCACCACCCTCTTTGTATCTGTGCGCTTTGGTTTCCTCACCCATAACATAAGGAGCCGGAGGCTCCACAAGGCGCTGGAGCGGGGCCCGCCTTCCCTGCTAGCGGGAATGCAAACCAGCTTGATCCTTTTGTACAGCGATTTGGCAATACGTGTCAAGAGCATTAGAAATGTTCAAACTCTGACCCAGTAGTTCCACTTCTGAGAATCCTGAGGAAATCATCCTGAATTAGGAAAAAGCTTTACGGGCAAGGACCTTCATGTGAGGACTGCCTGTAACACTGAAATACTGGATGAGCCGGAGGCTAACCCTGGGAGGGTGGCTTATGGCACGGTGAGTCCAGTCAATGAGAGATCCCGCAGCCACTTAAAACAACTGGGCATCAACAGAGAAGATGCTCTTGGAATATGGAAGAGAAACAGGACACCGAAGGGCTCGCACTGCATGATGGTAATTACATTTTACAAAGAAAAAGGAAGTTTTGTGCCCCTGTGGGGTGCATACACGTACATGTTCACAAAAACCCGAAGGAAATCCACCATCATGCTCATAACAACTATGTAGGGGATGAGACTATGAGTGCTTTTTTCTTTTCTGTTTCTAGATATGCATAACTAGCTTTGGAAACATTATGAGGGTCCTGATTTGATGTTCCCCAAGAGCACCCATGGCTCCCACGGGTCTGGATGGGTCAGACAGGTGGGGGTGGGGGGACTGGGAAAGCTAAGCCTGGGCCCACATCTGGGTTGCTCGGGGGAACACCAAGCCTCTGGGGACTCCTCCTTGGCAAAAGCTAAACTCCAGGAGACCTGGGACCAGGATCGGTCACATCCAGGTGGGGAATGACCACCACACTGCCCCATCCCTATACTTGAAACAAACAAACAAACAAACCAAGGCCATTTCTGTGGCTACGGGCACTCAGGATAGAAACACACGCACACCTGCCTGCCCCACAGTCCGGAGCAGATGGTTTTCAACCTGGGCTCCCTGGAGCCCAGCTAGCGGCTGGGGCAAGGTGGGGAAGCTGGGCATGGAAAGGGGAGAGGGCTACCTAAGTGACCATCGACTGTTTGCCCAGGGACACCTATGTAAGATTTTCCTGGAACAACTGGTAGAAAGGTCAAGGCAAACCTTTCTTGTGGGGACGGGGAAGAAAGCTGGGATCGCCCCGAGTCGTGACTTCCCTCCCTGGTCAGCATTCTTCATGGTGGGAACAACTTCCCCCCAAACTTTCCAGCTGTTCTCTGAGGCCCCTGCTGTGACATGTAGCTATTACCAAGCCAACCCAGAACACCTGGCCTGTCTCAGAAAGGACTCCGATGACCCCTAGACGACCCATCAGGGTACCTCCCCCCTGTGCAGAATCCACAGGCGAGGAGCAGCTTCCCAGATCACACCTCAAACAAGGCCGACCAGGCTGGAGCAGGTCCAGAGGGAAAAATCACTTGGACAAGGGCAGTGAGAAGGCAGACTTGAGTCCTAGCTCCTCCAAGACTGGAGCTGGGTGACCCCGAGAGGTTAAAGGAAGCGGTTCTGACAAAAAAGGAAAGTATATCCAGGAACCCCTGGCCCCACCTCTCCAAGGGCCGAGACCGGCTGAGGACGAAACAGGCTCGTGGAGGCCCCGATAAACTCAGAGAAGGCAGAACCACGGCTGCTTATCAAGGGATAGGACAGGCGCCTGGACCACAAGAAGGACCTTTTAAGGTCGACGGCAAGGAGGACAACCCCCCACTCTCCAAACATGCGGCTTGGGCAAAGCCTAGACGTGGAACGCTGGGGCTGCGGAGCATGGCTCGAACCCAGAGTTACTATTCTCGGGCTCCAATCTGGCGGCCTGACAACACTGGGCTGCTGGGAGCCCGGGGGTGGTGTGGCTGACGATGCCGGCAGGTTGCTGAAAGGCAAAGGGCGCCCTAGAGGGCACACAAGGGCTTCTTCTAGCCTCTGCATCCCGATGCCGAGCAGCTCAAAGGACCACAGCTGCGGAAACGGCTCAAAGGGGACTCTGGCCACGCCTACAGTTTTTTCTCTCTGGTAGGGAAAAGGTACTTATGTTATATTTGTTATATAATTAAAGATGTCAGTTTAAGAAAGGAACCCATTAAAGCATCCCTCAATACTAACGTGATGGGCAATGCAATCAGCAGATTTCTTTACCGGCGCCTGCAGAGCTTAGTCTTGAAGAGCACTGAGAGCCAGAGAGCCCTGGGTTTCGATGGTGTCTCCCCCACCGGTGACATGGGGATGGCGATAACGCCCACCTCGCAGGACCACTCTGAGGAAAGACTCCGGCAGTGCTCCTGAGCGACGCAGGGCAGTGAGGAGTCGGTGAGCGGCCCCTCCTTCCCAATGGCCCCGAGCATCACCAGGTGATCAACCAGTCACACCCGTCAGAAGTCCCAAAAGGCTCCCGCTGTCATGAGACCGAGAACAAACCCCTGAGCCAACCTTTGCCAACCTGCCAGGGGCCTCTCCTCACACACGAGCCCCCTCAGGGCCCTGGGTCCCAACATGCTGTGAGTCCTCGTCACTCTTCCTTCTATCCCTTATGCACTGAAATGCCTTCGCTCTTTGGAATCCACAGCCCATCCCCCCATGAACCTTCTTGGACCCCTCCAGCCAGAAGGGAATTTCTCTCTCTCCCGCCACCTCCCTGACTTGCTACTTTGAGGATAGTCACTTACAGGCGGGTGCTCCTTGTCCGGACCCCAGCAGACATTTTGAGTTTGGCTAGTATACAAGAACGGAGTCAGACCCAGGCCTCTTCCCTCAAAGAACCTGAGATCTGGTGAGGGAGACAGACAGGCCCACCAGGAAACAGTGGAGGAGCCAGAACAGCCGCCTGCAGAGCGCCGGCTGACACGGCACAGCCAGCAGTATCTGAGTCACAGCCCTGCCCGAGCCACACTCGGGGACACTGTCTGCAGGCTTTGGAAAGGGCCCTGTGCATGCAGCACGAATGGCTGATTAGCCAGCACCAGCCAAGCACCCAGTGCTGGGAACACAACTGCCTCTTCCTGTAGCTTCTAACCTCGGACAAGCACTGTGCACCCCAGACACAGGGGTGGACACGCTCAGCCTCCAGCAGCTGGCCAATTCAGAACCGCAGGCAGAGGCCCCCCGGTACCTTCAGCCCTGGCCTCACCACACCCTGCCCCAGGCTCCCCCTCTGGGTGGTCAGCGGGATGGGGCCAGAAGGCGGGCCGTTGGCCCATGTCCCCTGCCTGTGTTTGGGGCCTGCTTCCTGCCATCTCTGCAGCTGTGTTCTGAAGAGAAGAATGTGCACTATGCCCAGAACAAACATGCACACAGGCCTCCTGGGTGGGAAAGCAGCTCAGAAAAGAAGTGGGAGCCTCCACCCCACCAGCTCTGTGGGCTGCGTGTGTGCGTCGCCCGAGCCACCCTGAGTCAGCACGAGGGCATATTCCCATCAGATGGGGCATGCGAGTCAGGTCACATAAGCAGGGCTCACTACCCAGCACCAGCAGGCACGCATGCATCTGGGTGTGAGTCCCCTCAGCTGTGCAGAAAGGTGGCTGACGGACAGATTTCTGTCTTAGTCCATCTTTTCATATCCCCTCTTCCAACGGCTCTCAGAAAGAAACCTGTCAGAGTGGTCTGGTGAGTGTGTTTATTTTGGGGTGTGAGCCCCTGACTCTGGCCTCCTCTGAGTCTCGGTTTCCCTGTACACCAGAGAGAAGCTGATCTACCCTCCCTGCCTCTGGGGTGCTGCTGGGACAACACACCGATGACAGGGGAGAGCCGTGGGAAGTGAGCACACTCGGGATGTCACCCTCTCACTGTTGCTGCCGTTCCGCTGGAGCAGCAGGGCTGCTTGGTGCAGGCCTAAGGGGCCCACGGGCCTGGCCTCCCTGCGTGGTGCCCTTGGCAGCCCACAGCAGCCCTGCCCCCGCATGACCCTCCCCCTGGGCCTCGGTGAGGCTCTGAGAGCCGGTCTGGAGCTGACAGAGATGGACAGGCTGACAGGAGTCATCTTGGGCCACAGACTGTGCGTCTTCCAAGTCTCCCTCTTCTCGGAATGCCAACGCTTGCAGACCCAGAACCTACCCAGGCCAAAAACTCCAACTGTGTTCTCTCCTGGGGACCCAGGCAGATGTGAGAAGTGAGGAAGGGAGCAGGGCATGAAAGGAGGCACGTCTGTGCCAGGCCTGAGTAAGGCCATGCTCAAAACGGGGTCCTAGGTGTCCCTCACCATACCAAGCTTCCTTTACTTTTCCGTATTTTGAGTGCTCTGACATCTCAGGGTCTAGTGAGTTCCCACGGATAAGAAATGACTTTTCTCTTGCCTGTGTGGAGCCTTTCATATGCAAACCAGCCAATCCAGAGCCTACACCCTTCATCAAGCTCCTGCACTCCTCCCCCCAGGCCTGCTCCCTGCCCTAACCGGTCAACTCGGGACTGTCCCCACACCTCAGAGCCCACTGAAATTATCCAGACTAGCCAATCCCACGCCTGCCCATCCCTTCCTGGAAATGGCTGTGAACGTTCTCCCTCTCTGCCTCCTGAACCACCCCGGTGCTTCCCAGGACCCCCCAAGCCCCGCCATGGCACGGGGCACCCTGCTTGGCAGTAGTGACTGACAAATACAGTCATTTCCAGATGTGCCTCACCACACCTGGGCAAAATAAAACCTACACTTTAAAACACTCACCTGAGTACTAGACTCATCAGGGGGATCACTTCATAAATTACATAAACGCCTGACCACTATGCTGTACACCTGAAACTAATACCACATTGAACGTCAACTGCAACAGAAAAACCAAAAAGAAGAAAAAAGAAAAAAACACATTCACCCTAGGGCCGGCCCCCCAGTCAATTACCAAGACAACTGTCTGGCGCCACTGACCAGCAAAGTGGTGGTTGCATTCCGGCTGCAGGGGGCGAGAGGAAAGGGAAGGGATTTCCCCCTGGACTCAGGGTCATCCCCGTCCGTCTCTCTCCCATGACCTCTGCGAGGGCACTGACTGTCGTAATGGTGGGCGGGACAAGGACACTTGGTGACTTGGGCTTGAAGAAGCTGGCATTCTCATGACCCCACCCAGCTGGGCTCCTTCAGGCTCTTGACAGTGTCCAGGCCCTCTCCTCTTGTGCCACGCCAGCTCCTCTCAGGGACACACTGCCACACTCAGCCGGCCTGCCACCCGCACACCCGCCCTGCGGGCCCGGCCACAGCTATTGCTCTGTTTCTCGGGAAGTCCAGGACCTTTTCCATCTGGGTACCAGGTCACCCTTTGGTTTTGGATCAAAATTCCTCAACTTGAAGCCTTTCACATCCAGGCTTGGGGACATCCTTGGAGTTCAGCCACCACATTTCCCTGAACTGATGGTGTCTCTGTTCTAGGAATGTGACACCCTCTCAGCTGCCCCTCCCTGCCAGGCTTCATCAGCCTGGGCTGCCCACTTGATCCCGCAAGGCCACGTACCCGGTCCCAGTGCTGCCTTCTCTGAACACCCTCCCACCACTCTCCCCCTGCCCCTCGCCCATGTTTGCCCCCCACCAGGAAACTCTTCTCCCAGACCCCTCTCTTCTGGAACACCAGCATCAGCATCAGCACTGGGAGTTCTCTGTCACTGAAAGAAGGGGACTGTAGAAACAAAATGTGATATGATGCAGCCACACCGGGGCATTGCTCAGCGTAACGAAGAAAGAGGCCAACACACGCTGCAGTGTGGGTACGCTGCGCAGAGATTGTGCTGGTCAGAGAGGCCAAACGCAGACAGACACACACAGCATGGTCCATGCAGGTGGAGTACCTGGCACCGGCAAATCCACAGAGACAGAAAGCAGACCGACGATTGCCAGGCCTGGGAGAGGGGGAATTAGGAGTGCCCACTAATGGGTGTGGGGTTCCTTGGGGGGGGGGGGTGATGAAACATCCGGATCTAGACAAGAGGTGGTGGTCGCAGAGCCTTGTGCATGCTGCCGAACAGCACACCTTAAAATGGTTAATTCTGTGTTTTGTAAACTTCACCTCAATTTAAAAAAGAATCAAATTGGATAATTCATCAACTACATACAGCGCGCAGCAGGCACATAAAGAGAAATCTAAGAGGCGGCCTGGGACGGCACGAGGAGCCCGGGGCCTGCAGGGAGCGCCACAAACACCACTTCCACGTCCGACGCTGGGGAGCCACCAAGCCAGCCGCAGAACATCACCTCTCTGGGAAACGCTAGCTCGCGAGCTCGGTCACAACGCTCCCCGCTCCCCGTCAGCACTGCGAGAGAGCCAGAGGCGGGCAGCACGCAGAGGACGCACGTCTGCCCTGAGCACGGAAATCGGCACGCAGAGCGTTCCGCTACAAACACAGAAGACGCCAGATGCTAGCTATGCATTTACGCACATACAAACGTACCTCTGTAAATACGGAAAAGACAAAGAACTAGCAAATGTTTTAAGTTGGTGGGGGGGTTTTTGTTTTTGTGAAACCATCTCTATAGACAGAATAAGTTTATCAGGAGTCCAGGAGGCCAGGCTCTAATTCTGGCTCCGCCCCCCTAGCCAGCTTAGGAGGCCTCCGTGAAATCCCTCCCCATCTGGACCTCGCTTCCCTGGTTCTGAGAACGGCCTCATGATGACAATGGCCCTCTTTAACCAGACCCACCCAGTCCCGGGCTGCTCCACGTGCCAGCGGCTACGGAGGCACCAGGCACCTAGGAAGCACATGCCCGCTCCCTGCCCCTGCCCCCACCCCAGGTCAGTGAGTCAGTCCCAGACCTCAGGGAGTGTGCAGGCAGCCCGATAAAACCAGGCAAAATGTGAACAAGAGGACAGATGGCCTAGCACACGAGGTTCTCAGTGCGGCCACAGGGGAAACTATCCTCTGAGCCAGGGCCTAAAGGCAGGACACGGCTTTCACAGGTGGGAAGGCCGAGTT